>CABFWB010006930.1:8360-28775 GCA_902151455.1 Timema bartmani
GGGGGGGGGGGCGGAAGTTAAGAACTCTAAAAAAAACACTGAAAGCTGGAAAATGTTTTGATTACTTTATTTTGGGGGTATAATTAGCATACTAATTTTCTCCCCTCGTGCAAGGTCTACGTTCGCCGCAAAAACGGAAAACACACTAAAATTAGATTTCCTTTCAATATCTCCTTTTAAATTAGTTTTATAGTAAAAATATTAATCATTACTATAACTAAACGGAATCAGATTTTCTATAAAAAAAATACTCCTAAGCATATTTATCGTGCGATGGATGGTTTCAAAGCTATAGGCATAGCCAAATCTGCGTTCACCACACAAAAAAATTCAAGCTAAAATTATATTTTATTCCAATGTCTCCTTTTAAGTTAGTTTTGCAGTTAAAATAGCTATAATCATAACTAAACAAACTACATTTTCTATAAAAATGACCCTTAGTATATTTATTATGTGATGGATAGTTTCGGAATTATAGCCATGGAAAGTATGACACCTTCATGGGACCGCACCGAATTATTGTTTTACCTTGTCGCATCTCGTTTCCTACGTTACATGATATATAATTGTAATGTTTGAAAAATTACAAATGCATTTATAACTAAATATTAATGGCTGGTATGCCAAAAAACTAATATTTATGAGTAATATATGGTTTTAATACTAGTTTCCACACCACCATGAAGTAGGATATATGGCGCGTATTTTTTAGCGACGTTTCCCCTATAGGCTTAATCTACTACAATTTTTTATATCATCTTTATTCGTTTGGAAGTTGAGGGTTGACAAAAGTCCTTGGTCACTCCCGTGTGAATGTGTTTCATTTTTTGACTTGAAAACCACGCTGTTCTCTTCGGTCATAATGTAGACCAGTTGAAATTGGATTTCTTGGTCGTAATCCTAACTCTCATCTACGTTTTCAATGTTTTTATATGATTGTCCCCAAAAATGAAGCAAGTGATGGAAAATCGTAGTACAACTTTTCTACAAGTGCAAACTCCTTTACAGCCTTTAGTATATTTGCAGGATATGTTATTTAGGAGCCTTTGTGGAGCTGGATGTTTAGTGATGGTAATGGGAAGCAGGCCGTACTTCGTGTTCTTCAAATCCCAACCCAGCGGGCTCTTGCCATTGCTGAACATGGTGGTACATTCAGAACGAATGTTGACGTGCAGCTGCCAGAGTAGAAGGTAAAGATGTGATATTGAATATACTTTTTGATAAAGATTTCGCTAATAATTGGAATCATAGATCGTCAAACTAGTTTTCACTGTTCAGGGCTCCACAAAGGGTTGCTATAATTTGCTGTCCTGCCGTGTCTATCATATCCAAATGTACATCTGAGTCTTTGAAAATCTGCACAATTTTCCGTAGCTTCTTGTATGTCAATAGCTTAAAACATTTTAATTTACTCTGCCTGAAAAATGAAGAAGTTTTGTCGCAGCCACTAAATGCATTTAGAAACAAAATATTGTTATTTGGGGTGGGTTGCTTTGAAGAGACTTGTATTCGACGTTGATCAAGTCAGGTTTATTTGGGGTGATTAGGGGTGTGATATCTGCCCTTCCTTTTCTCAGAGACAAAGCCAGTTTGCTTAGGACGGATGTTGTTGAAACAGGCTGTATCCGAATAGTCCGAGGATCCTTTCCACGGATATAGTATAATATCTTTTAAAATTTGTAGATGTTTTGTGAAATAAAATTCACTTATCCCATGAATGTTTCTGTATACTATATTTATTAAAAATAACCTATTAAATTCGGAATATTCAACAATGCCTTGAGTCACATAAGGAAAAGAAACATATTTTTTATCTATGAAGTCCTTGCAATAACCACTATTATTTATTATTAATCAATTATATTAGGTTCTACTAGCACTCCCATAGTTATTTTAAAATATAAAGGTAAACTTTTTTGAGTTGGTAATAATATTTTACGCCCTCTGAAAATCCGAGGTCTGCGCCCTTTTTTGGAGGGCCCAGTCCAACCCTGTATGTGGTACCTAATTTCAAGAGTTAGCCGGTAAAATCAAATTGTGACAAAAATTTACTGCCGGCATTATTTCAATAAAAAAAATTAATTTCCTTAATTACAGTATAGTGATGCACGGATAGCAGTTAATTAAAGTAGAGCCATCGGTAGTGTTATAACTTGAGGGTCAAAATATCAGAATGAAAAATAACCTATCAAAATATGCATGTGTGCATTTGGAAGTTGAAGAAGATGAAGATAATGCGGGGAAGATGTTTCCCTGTTTCAAATTCCGGTTGAAACTGGTTGGATTCTCAACTGTGTTTAACAAGCAATAATATGGATACATACTGTATTCAAACCGTTTGAATAATGTTCAGATTATATTTGACAGGATTCAACTGGAACCAACCTGTTTGAACTGTAGCTAACCAACAATGAAGGCCATACCCAGACGGGGGTCATGGGGGTTCAAACACCCCCCTAAATAGAAAAGAACTTGACAAATTCAAACAATATATACATGAAGTCAATGCTTACAAGTGAGTTTGTTGTTAGCCTTTGTTTCTTGGCAAAGGTATTTTTCTCTACATTGACATTATGTAAAGTCCTCCCTCCAATCTCTTCTTTGTGAATTAAAGTCAGCAGTTGATCATGTCGAGTATGTTATTTTACATTTTGAAAATATTCGAATCAACATTGAAGGCAAGTTTTCAAATACTTTCAAAATGGCCAAATCGTTATTGGCCGGTGTTCATGAAGAGATTCGTATACCACGAATGGCATCTCCCAGAGATATCGCAGTAACATCGGAACTGATGATCCTGAGTAATAATTTTGTGTTACTGTAGATATTCAGCTTCTGGACGATTTGATAGATCAACTGAAAAGTAGGTTTATAGACCACAAGAAAATGCTCTCCAGCATATACAACTTGATACCATCCGTTTGCTCTTAAAAGTCATTCAATCTAAAACATTTAGAGATATACAAAAGCAAAGTTAACTTAAATCTATTGCAAACTGATTTGGGATGTGGAAAATTTTTGGGGGAGAAAAGATTAATCAGCTCGACCATCGTGTGCCATTGAAGCTCTTAGTGAGTGTAATAGTCAATTTTACCCAAATATTTTTGTGTTGCTGAACATATTTGCATCATTGCCAGTAACAACATGCACTGATGAGAGAACATTCTTAACTTTGAGAAGACTCAAAACATACCTTAGGAACTCCTGTAGCCAGGAATGTCTCACTGAATTAGCTCTAGTGTCTGTGCATAGTGAATTTAACATTTCAACTGAACAAGTCATTAACGAGTTTGCTATGAAAAAAGATAAGTTTGAATTTTGTTTTATAAAGTATGCTATGTTGTAAAAGGTACCTCTTAAAAAATATTTGAAAACTTTTTTATTCGATACAATCTGTTATGTATGCGAGTGCTAACCGAGGTCACATTATAACCGCGAATATAATAGGGGACAGTTTACGGCCGTCACCTCGTAGCAATGACGCTACACTCGTTTGTCTGTCATGGCGGCTGCACACTTCACTTGTTTCTCAGTTGTTTACAATGCTTTCTGGCGCACAACAAGACTTGTATTATACATATACTACAGTCCTCCCCTCACAGTTAAATTATACCTATGTTTTTTTTTAAACTATGCAGTTCCTCCCCCACTCACTAATTTCACTTTTTATTCAACATAACGAGGGTTTGGCCACCTTGTCCTTTGTGGCCTCAACAAAGGTGGCTCATGCATCCTTCCTCTGAGTTGCAAGGAGAGTGGCTGATGTGGGTGCTTGGTGTTCACTGGCTGTAAACAGGGTGATTGCTGTTGGTGGTCTTTACACGGCCTTCCCCGTTTTTGTTTTGCCTGTTGGTTTTGCCCGCTGGTTTGTCCAGATTCCCAGGACTTCTCTCGTTGTGGTATAATCTCATGGTGACGTTCCAACAATGGGGGCTGGTCCTGGTCTGGTTCTTGTTGAACTGGTGTGTCCTCCCAACGGAATAGCTGTACCGGCATGTGCTGTTCTTTCAGAGAATATTGCTGCTTGCCAGTCTGGAGTGACTCTGAAGCCTGTCTGAGCTGGTCAACTTGCCTTCTCTGTCTACGACAATCCTTGTTGGTTACTTCATACATCCATTCCCCTAAAGATTTTTCCACTGTGACCTGGGTCCACTTGGGATGGTTGGCAGAGTATTCCCGAATCCACACTGTATCTCCTAGGTGGAACTGTCGCTTAGGGTGTTTGTTTGTCTCTTGCTTTCATTCCCTGTGTGATGTGTGGTCCGGATGGAACATTTATAGAGCCGTTTGCAGTTTACGACCCATAATAAATTCTGCCGGAGTCACTCCGGTGGTTGCGTGTGGGGTGATTCTGTGGCTAAATCGTGCAAGACGTGTATGCCAATCTCCCTTGACATGCTTTTAGGCCGTTTGTTATAGTTTCTACTGCCCGTTCAGCCTGCCCATTACTTGAAGGGTGATATGGCGGTGTTTTCACATGTACGACTCCATTTTTCCTCAAGTATGCAGAAACTCGGCAGACACTAACTGTGTACTATTGTCGCTAACTAGTGTGCCTAGGATTCAATGTCTTGCGAAAATCTTCCGCATGTTCTTGATAAATGATCCGGCTGTCATTGAGCTTATTGTGATGGCTTCTATCCATTTGGAATATGCATCCACTACCAGGAGTAGTGTGTGTCCATCTACTGGTCCGGCAAAGTCAATGTGAATTCTGAACTACGGTATGCTGGGGTTTGGCCAAGGATGAGTTGTAGCCTTGATTGGGTTATGTTTAACTTCTTGGCAGGTATTGCAGCTTCGTACATTTGATTCTAATTCCTTGTCTATGTTTGGCCACCACATTGAACTAGGTGCTGCATACTTTGTGCTTATGATTCCCAGGTGGGTGTTATGAAGCAGCTGTAGAGATGCTGGTCTTAAGGAGGTTGGCATGACGACTCGAGCTCCTCTAATCATACACCCTCTTGAAGTGTTCAGTTCCTGGCGTAACGTCCAAAACGGTGTTAGGTCTGGCCCAGGATTACAATCTGGCCTCCCAGTTTCAATCAATCTTTTATCTTTGCTCAATACAGCGTCACTTCCGTTTCGTACGCCATTTGGGATGAAGATATAGGTCCTTCACCTGATATATCCAGTAAGTTAACTCCCAATGGCTGTGGGTAAGCTTGCTTTTCAGTGGGTTCTGGTAGTCTGCTAAGAGCATCTGCATGCCCCACTTTCTTGCCCAGTCGATACTGCAGGTCGTAGTCGTAGGCTGACAGAATTAATGACCATCTGAGCATGTGAAGTGAAACCACTGCTGGAATGGGTTTGTCAGAAGATAAAAGTCCTAAAAGTAGTTTGTGATCTGTCACTGCTGTAAATTTGCGACAAAGGAGGTTTTGTCGAAACTTTGTCTCCCCATAGACAAGATCTAAGCCTTCTTTGTCTATTTGTGAATAGTTGCGCTCTGCTTTGGTAAGCGTCCTAGATCCAAAGACTATTGGCGTCTCAGTCCCATTTTCCATTATGTGGACTAATACCACTCCAATTCCATAAGGTCTGGTATCACAGGTAAGGACAACAAGTTTGTTTGGGTCGTAGTGAACCAAGACCGGTTCTGATGTTAGTAGCTTTTGAGCTGCATCCATGGCTTTCCTATTTCCTGCGTCCAGTGCCACTTACTGTGTTGGTCCAGTAGACGGTGGAGTGGTTCCAGGATAGTAGCTTTGTTGCGTAGAAAACGCTCATAAAAATTCAGCAACCCTAAAAATGACTGTAACTGGTTTTATTCACAGGTTCTGGGGCATTCTGAATAGCACTCACTTTTTCAGAGACTCGGTCTAGGCCTGAAGCATCAATTCGATATCCCAAAAATGTTGTTGCTGGGACTCCAAACTGACATTTTGCTATTTTTACTTGAAGGCCCGCATCACTTAGTCGTTGAAGCACCTGACACAGTTTGTCCTTGTGTTCTTGGAACGTTCTACTTGCCACTACTATGTCGTCCAGTAGGATTGACCCACCCTCCATATTTGCGAATAAGTTGGCCATCATTCTTTGGAAAAAGCCTGGTGCTGCGTTTATCCCGAATGGCAAGCGGTGCATCCGGTGGAGTCCTCTGATTGTGTTTACGGTTAAAACATCTTCAGATTCAACATTTACTTTGAGCTGCGTATATGCTTGCTCTAAATCAATTTTTGAAAAAATTATTCCTCCTGCCAGTTGTGCGAAAGCCTCTGAAGCTGTAGGTAAGGGGTATGTATCAGGCTTTAAGGCTTTGTTCAGTGTTGCCTATAATCCCCACAAAGACGAAGCTCCCATTTCCTTTTTCAATTATAACTAATGGTGTGGCCCATCTAGAGTATGTCACTGGCTCATACACCCCCAGATCAACTAGTCTTTGAATTTCCTTATCCACTCTATCTCTTAACGCAAATGATACTTGCCTGGCCTTAAAATATTCTGGTGGTTTGGATGAATCCAGCTCCAGTCTCACCATAGGTCCATTAAACTCTCCAAATGTGGGGTCGGCCACTGCAGGTTAACCTTGTACCACGGTGTTTAAATCCTTAACCTCACTCGGAGTAAGCAGGGTATTTTGACATGTAACTTTATGGTTTGTCCTGTATCCAGGTACCGGTAATTCTTGTTGACTATTAATGCTGGTAGGGTTTTGCTCTGTGTTGCTAAAGTGTTGCCTACAACATTTAGACCGTGAACAGTGAGCCCAAGTAGACCGGGTCCATGGCCTGTGATTACTGCCAGGGTTAGGGTCGCTCGTCTTTCTTTAAATTGATCTTCAACTGATTTTGAGCCTAGTAGTCGAAGTGGTGTGTCAGCTGCCCAGGTACACAAATCCAAGTCCAAGAACTCTAACTTGGGTTGGTGAGGCCACAGTACTTTATAAGTTTCCTCCGAGATGAGCGTCAGGGATGCGCCTGTGTCTACTTCCATGTTGTGAAACATACTGTATATGCGCAGGGACAGTTTTATTGCTGGCTTTGTGGGTTGCCTCTTGGTGTCAGGCACACTGTGTTTCAATACGTCTTTAATATTATATAGCTCCAGCCCCTTTATTGATAGCTCATCGGAATCCTGTTTATGAGGCTCTGTTATATCCGTTACCTGATGTGCCCTTGCTGTATTCTTACCGTGCCTCGTCTCCGAAAGACAAACAGGTTCCACATGCCCTCTTCGATCACAAGCTGTACAGAAAAGTTTGTTTTGATCCACCGTACAGCGGCGTGTTTGATGTTGCCCTGCACATTTCAAACACTGTCCCGTAAAGAAGTGCCGTGCTCTTCTTCCTCGGTTTTCCTGGCCATACCCTACTTTGCTTGAGGGTGGATTTTCTACTTGCGTTTGTGACCCACGGCTTGTGTCCTTTCGGCGCGTTCACTGAAAAGTAGATTTATATTGGGGCTGACTACCAATCCAATATACAGCCCCATGTGTTGTTGCTTTATCCCGTACATCCTCTACATATTTTCTGGCAACTTCAGCCACTTTGGCAGCTTCTATTGCTATTTTAAATGTCAGGTTGGGCATGATAAAAAATTGTTTCTGTGGCTGAGTGTCAGCCAATCCGCAAACAAATTGATTACGGAGCATCTTTTCCATTACCACCTCACCACCAAAACCACAACCATCGGTGATTCGGTGAAGATCAGTGACAAACACATCTATACTCTCCCCTATCTGCTGGCGTCGGTGGGTGAACAGGTGGTACTGCACTGTCTCGTTTGGTCGAGGTCAGCTAATCAATCAGTTCTACAAATGGAATCTCACTCAAATCACGTGCCCCAAATTCGTCACTGAGAATTTTCAACGTACCTAACCCACAACTAAAAAAAAGGGCTATCTTTTGCGTATCATCTACGATGTTCTTCGATAAAAAAAATCTTTAATTGCGTCAATTATAGCGGCCATGTTGAGGTCTCACCCACGTTGAATTCCTGTTGTTCCAACCAATTAATTATTAAATTATACACGCACACGCACACGCCTCAACTAAATATTATAAGTGTCCGTTTCCACTATCTCGTCACCATCTGTTATGTATGCGAGTGCTAACTGAGGTCACATTATAACCGCGAATATAATAGGGTCAGTTCACGTCCGTTACCTCGTAATACTGACGCTACACTCGTTTGTATGTCATGGCGGCTGCGCACTTCACTTGTTTCTCAGTTGTTTACAATGCTTTCTGGCACACAACAATAATTGTATTATACATATACTACACAATCTAACTTATTTGTTAACTAAAAATATACCGTTTCTATTTGCTCTTATTGTTTTTGTTTTTGGAAACCCCCCCTCACCCTCCTCCCTCCTGAAAATAATCCTGGGAACGGCCCTGAGACCTACCCTAGTTCTTATATATATATTAATGATTTACCTAATATTATAGCGCAATCTAATACCTATTTGTTTTCTGATGACACTGCTATAATTAATTAGTATAAAGAAATTTACACAGTGATTTAGAGGGCTTATCAACATGGCTTGGAGTGAACAGATTATCTTTGAATGTCACAAAAATTAAATATATTAAATTCCCAATTAAGTCTAAACAACATAGAAATGAAAGTATTGGCATAAAAATAAATGGAGAAAAAATAAAGCAAGTAAATTACGTCAAATACCTGGGCATGACTTTAGGTGATAACCTAAAATGGGTCTCGCACATTAGGTCTCTAAGCAAGACTCTCTCTAAATATATTGGTCTTTTCTCTAGGCTAAGACATATTTTCCCAGTATAGGTAATAAGAAATTTGTGCTTTAAACTTGTCTACTCCCACCTTCTTTGCGGGATTGAAATTTGGGGACTCGCACAAACCATCTTCAACCACTAGTATTGTTATTGAAAAAATTTTCAGCATTATAACTCTTTTAGATTTCAAAGCACATGCTAAACTATTGTTTAGATGACTTGGATTCTTAAATATGAGATTTAAGATGTTAATACTTATGTATTATATCATGCATGGTATAAATACTTCAACTTGCTTTGATTTTAAATATGTTAATCAAAGCTTATCGAGCAGGAATAAGACCACAAAAAATCTAATAGTGCCAAAAGCTAAAACTAGTTATTTTTTGAAATCAAGCTTTCTTTGGAATGGTGCAAAAACTTGGAACTCATTGGACTAAAATATTAGATATTTATCCAAATTTAAATTTAAATCAACTTTATATTATACTATTCTTGACGATCCAGTTGTGAGCTATTAATATTAGTACTGATGATGATGGTAATGATGAGGATGATAATAATAATAATAATAATAATAATAATCGTCTTAACAGTATTAATAGAAATGTCAACAAAAGATCCCTATGATTTTGTAATACTTGACTACACGATTTGTTTAATACTATCATCTAGTTAAAAAAAAAGTATACTCTAGTCTAGGTGTAACAACACTCTGTGTCAGATGAACACCTTATTTATATAGTAAACAGTTTATTTTATGAAACAGCCTATCAATAGTTATAACCTTAATTTATATATTTTTACCTTGTTTATCTACGATTTTGAGCCTTCACCTCTAAATTCTATATAGGTATACACTAAGAGGCGCATTAACAAGATGTTCTGTAATGCCTCTAGAATAGTAATAATAATGAATATCTCTAAACTTAAATTAATATGTAAATTATAATAGTCTGTAATTGTATTGTATTAATTAATCGAATAATAAGCTCTCACTCTAAATAGTTTTGAGGAGCTTCCAAATTTTAAACAGGACCAGAAAAGAGAAAGACTATAAATATCTTTTAGGGACATCCAGTTTTCTAACATTTGTCGGAGAATGTGGGATATTTGCGAGGCAATTCCCTAAAAACAGTTTTTGCTTGCCCCCACCTACACAAATAAGGTTTATGTAGCTGTTACTTCTTCCTATTTCCCCCTTTTCATCAAGACATGAGCCCGTTCCAAGGAGTGAGGGCAGAGTTTAGGGTGTTCTATCCCACTCCAAAAGTATGATTTCTGATCAGTAATGTAATAGTTCTGTATTCCTCGTCAATGTCTCGTATCTTACAAAATCTTAAAATTATTAATAGCTACTACCCAAATAGTGATTTAGAACTCTTTAGATAACCAATTTGCAGGATAGAAAGAAGTACAATTATGATATTTCTTTCTCACTTACCCACAAGACAATGTGGCACTTGTGCACTAAAATCCTTATTTTATGTGATTTATCTTAAAAGAAAAATCAGTTTTTTTTATATCTAATGTAGTAAATATGTTTACAAAAAGGGCTGCTACCATAAATTAGTTCAAAACGTTTGACTATGTGGCATAAATAATAATTTATCAATTACTATGGGACAAAAGAGTTTCATTTTTAGAAAAGCGTTGTTTGACACCTATCCTTATCGGATGTGTATCTTTACATCCATTACTGTTTCAAGCTTATGACCTTGGTCAGTTTTTGTTTATTAAAGTTATATGCTTTTTCCACTACCAGTCTGCTAGGCCTGTCCTAGCTAAATGTTTTATAATCTAACTTAAGACTAGGACAGGCACAACAGTCATTCCCCAGCCGTCAAATAATTAATGTGAAAGGGTAAGCCCATATTTTCTGTAATGATAAATTTTCGGCCATGCTAGGAATCGAACCTGGGACCATTCGTTCAGTAGGCAGACACGCTACCAACTGAGCTAAGGTGTTGGACTATCGCATGCGTGTCTGCTTAGTGAATTAAGAGTTCGTAGTTTGATTTCCAACACGACCTAAAATTATATCACACTTCTTTGTGTCTTCGTCATCGAGAAGGTATGTGTTCAATTTCCGTTCCTATTGAATCCCTTAGAGATGCCTTCCCTATCCTCACTCCACGCAAATTCGGATTAACTTCCATACTGTCAGTAATAACCCTTGTTTTAAATTCACTAACACAATATTCAAATCCCTCGTTTAAAGGGTAATATTATTGATTATAGTAAAACAGTACGATATTAAAATTAATAATAGCTTATGAATAGCAAAGTTGGTGTAGTGGCTTACATTTTGAACTCAAACTCGGGTGGTTGTGTTTAAATTGTGATCAGATTGTTTTAATAAGGCCTTGTTTGCTTAATATTAATTCTAGTGCTACTATTAGGTACTTAGTACATATTATTCATTCTAATGCAAATAACACCTTTTGCTTTTAATGTGCCACATTAGGAGCGACGAGTTTTTTTTAAAAACAATAATTGGCCTGAATATTTTGCTCTACATTTAAAGCAGAGGAAATGCATACGTCGCTGACTGGTCAGATGTGTAAGATTTTTCATTCTCACCCCAAGTGCATGTGGATAACAGATTCACTTAAAATCCATCCTCTTTATCCTGCTTTCTTAAAAAAAAAAAGTTTAAGTTAACAGTTCCCATATGCCTATAGTTTAGATTGTTGATAAAGCATAAAACGTATGGTAGATACATACATATAATAATTCAAGCAACTACATATTTCTTATTTTACTATAAATTACTCAGATTCTAATAATATAATAATGCATTTATCTTATTATAACGCTAACATACTACATTCTTATTAATAGGCTACACACAAAAAGCCTACATCATGAAAACCTCGGCAAAGACGTAAACATGATTGTCAACTACATGTTTTACTATATTATTCAAGGTTTAAATTATACATAGTGACAATATTATCAGGGAATCATAAAATGTTATTTCCTAAAATGTTCATGTTTCTACATCCAAATTCAATTGTTTAATATTTGATTATTTTTCTAAAAACCAATATTAATATATTACCCGTTTCGGTGGCCGAATGGTCTAAGGCGTCACTCCGTGCTAGACCAGCCTGCTGATGACGGGGAGATCGGTGTTTGAACCCCGATTGGCTCTACCAAGGGCGGTTTTTCATAAATGATATCCCACTTACCTTCCACGCAAATGCTGATTACCTTTAAAATACTTCCTTACTCATCCCTACCCTATTAGAGTAATTATCATATAAGCGAATAACCTTAACGTGTACCGGTAATAAGACGCGGTGATAAAAAAAAAGGTATTATATATTAATGAGACAATAGTCAGATTTATATTTTCTCTCTCAAGCATACAACAATTGAGCTAACTTTTTGTAAATTGTAATTGAGAATACTCATGCTTTCTGCCATAGAGAACTCATTGGTATAAGTAGTTTTTAAGAGAATGTGTCTACTGCTGTTTCCACGCTCTGTAACTATTTGTTTGATCTGTGGTCAACCTATCTAATCCTAATTAAATATGGCATCTATGGTGTTAAAAAGTTTATCTGTTCTACTCGGAATTTTTTTTATATTTGTTGGCATAATGAAACTGACTTCACAAGTAAGCAAAGACTTGCACAAAGATTTGGTAGGTATAATTATAATCAATTTTCATTGCGAACGGCTCTTGACTGATTTGTTGAAAGGAGGGTTGTCCTTAGATTTACAATTAAGCTCTTAAAGATAAACTAAATTTAGTGGTTGTCAATGAAGTAACTTTCATTATTATGGTTTTAATGTTATTTTCCAATTACAATAAATCTCTTAATGTTAGTTTAAATACATTCATTTCTAATTCCTTACACCAATGTTCTTGGCAATGTGCCTTGGCTTCTAGACAAGAAGTGAGAAAGTAACATTTTTGCCAATATAGACCAAAGATCTCAAAATAGTCACTTCTAAACTCAATTCTGAATAATTCGAGCTAGAAACATGTGATATACTATGGTAAAGTTCTGTACGTATGTTAGTTTTCATAATAATCAAGGGGTCTACCCTCATTTCAAGATCAGATTATTACTAACCAATAATTATAGTTAATTCACCCTAAAGGAGACACAAACCAGTAATTTCTATATAAAATCTAATACTCTAAATGTAAACATAATTCATACAATCCCTTCTATGGTGGTCACATGGCTAAGACAAAAGGCATAATTATGGACAACAATACCGAAAATAAAGTTATAGGCCTATATTACATTAATTAACAAACAGGACAACAAAACTTTAATTGATGTCTCCACCCCTACATTAGAAAATCTGGAATCAATTCTAAAAAAAGATCAAATAATGAAATAACAAAATGGTGGAGACAATACACTATCATAATAGTACCCATAGTCATATTGGCAACAGGAGTACAGTAGTCCTAAAGCAAATTCAAGAGTATCAAGATACTATCAGCAACATTCTGAGAGATCAGGAAGCTATCCTTGTAAATAGTGTTTGTTGGTCTCTTACAGCTATGAGGCTTGAACATAGGTCTAAATCTGATTTATAAAAATGGAGCTTTGGTTACTAAGCAGGAGTTGCTGAAGTCTTAAGTTTATTTACTATAATAATATGCTTTTTCATGCTCCCTTCAAGCATATGTGTGTACATTTCCTCTAAATTCTACCTTCCTCATTCCTACATCTATGCAGATAGCTCAAACGAGTAGTGAAAAGTCATGGAAAAAATGCTTCATACAAATTTAGGCCAAACTAATTCAATTGATTATCTCTAAGAATAACCACCTTTTGCTCTATAAGGTAATTGTATTATTTTTTGAAAGTATTTACAGGAAAGATGTATAGAAACACATAAAAGGAACAAACTTTTATGTGTTTCTATCCACCTTTTGTGTAGGCCTACCTTCTTCCAAATATAATATAGAACTTATCATTAGTAACAGATGACAGCCGTTCACAGGAATGTAACTTAATTTATATTTTTATGTTCACATGAATATTTCTAAATGAATAGGTAGTTGAAAAAGAACACAGGAATAAAACCCAAGACCTTTGACTTAGCGAGTATTTGGTTTGCAATGTATTTAACTTATTGTTCACTGGGTCCATTCTTAAGAAGATCCATCTCAACGCCAGTTGACCGCATTTTGTTGTTGATAACTTTGTCCTCCTATGCATGAGATTATCGATCAGTTGCTCAGAGTTGTGTAGACCACTTGACCCACCTAGCTTACCAAATATTGGTTTACATTTTGTCGACTAGTTGGCTTTTTATCACATGGTCCTATTCGTGTCTGCCACTTGGTCCATGTCACTCCTGTGTGTCGACCAGTTATCTGTCTACTACTTTGTCCTCTTGTGTCAGCCAATTTGTTGTTGATCAATTTGTCTACACCCATCATGACATAAACAACCAGAAAGTTGTCTGTGTTCATTCAAAACTATTCTTTAATTTCTTGTTTAATTTCTTAAACACAATTCATATGTATTTATGATAGACAGCCACTTTCCTTTGGGTTCGAAGAAAAACAAGGGCTATTATGTGTGCCTAAAATCAAAGTAGTGTCACATAATTTATCATATTAAAATACAGATATAAATATCTGATCATGTCATAATATATATAATAGATCAAGCTATTAGCAGAATAAATCATACTTTTTTTAATATTTGTATTTATAACAGGATTACAGAATTAAAACAATCGTTTTCTTGTTATCAACATAAGGAACATTTCACAATAAAAATCTGTCTTTTTTTTTAATGAATTTAAGCATAGTTGCAAACTTAATGATTGAATAAGTATTATATATTATTAGCACCACATCATACTACATGGTTGGTCTATATATGGATGTAATAATTACGCCAATGTATTAGAGATGAGTAAGGTTGAATTTTAGGGGAAGTGTACCCACATGTGTACACCTGACTGAGATTCAAATCCGGATCTCCCCATCATCGGCGGCCCAGTCCAACTTGAATGTAACACCTGGCCTAGAGCATAGGGCCACCAAAGCGAGTAAAAAAAAAAAAAACCCAACAATTATATTAAAAAAGTTTTAAGCAAAATTATTTTATTGTAAAAAGAATAACTAATTGACCGAGTTATTCCCTTCTACCCCTTCCAACCATTGTCGTAGTTTCTGCAACTGTTATTTTGTTTGCATAAGAAAAGTGCACAAAGAGTGAATAATTCTGTGGAGGTGGAACATTGCAGTAGGGTTGCCCTAGATGAAAAAAGCAATTAGAAATGTTAAGCCTATTTTTTTTGCTGAAATGCTAAAAAGACATATAATTAATAAAATTACAGTGTTCTAAAAAGTACCTTTTTTTATAAAATATAATTTGTTTGAGCTGGTTTTATATAACATTTAGTGTAAAACTTGTTATTTGAATTTTAATTGATTGCTAGCAATAAATATTTAGACAATATTATCAATATTGTTAATTTCTTTAAATAAAGAAGATGAGAAAAAAAAATGCTAGTGAAGTGCTATGAAAGCTATTGAAATATTCCTTCTTACAGATTAGTCTATATTTTCAATACAAACAATATATATCCCACCAACTTAAGCATTGTTAAAAACAATTGATTCTTATTTAACTAACATATTTAATAAGTACTACTACCCGCCTCGATGGCGTAGTTGGCTAACGCACTAGTCGTGTTGAGCTCGACTGCCGAGGACGGGGAGATCGAGGTTCGAATCTCGGTTGGGTGAACTGTTTTTTTTTTCCTAAATGGTTTTCCACTCTCCCTCCACGCAAATGCGGGTTCACTTCCTCTCAATTCAACCTTTCCAATTCCTAATCCATTAGCGTAAATTAGTACTTAAGTTTATAACCCGAATGGGTAGTAAGACGCGGTGCTAAATAATAATAAATAATAAGTACTACTCCTCCAGAATTAAAAATAATAGGCCAATACCAGGAAACCTAGAGATTGAAGCGAAAAAAAGATGTAGAAGAAGACGAAAAAGGACTCATCATTTTAAAGAGTGAAATGGAGACAGCCATAAAGGACATGAGAAGAAGGAAAGCTGCTGAAGATGACGAAATACCAACTGACCTTCTAAAGGAACTGGGGAACAACAAAACTTATAAATAGAATCTATGAAACTCGAGATTAGCCCAAGAATTTTCTAAACGCAACCATGGTGACTCTGAAGAAGAAGAAGAAGAAGAAACAACCATAAAAAAAATGCAGTGATCACAAGACCATCAGCCTCATCTCTCATGTGGGGAAGATTGTAGCAAGAATACTCTACAGGTGACTGGAACAGAAAATAGAAAGTGTGGTGGAATATGACCAATTTGGATTCAGAAAAGGAACCAGAGATACCATCGGTATGCTGAGAATAATTTCAGAAAAAGAGTGCTGAAAGTCAAGGAAGAAGTCTATATTGGTTTCATCGACTGGTAAACGCGTTCGATAGAGGGAAATGGTCGAAACTGATGGAAATACTAAAAATGATTGGCATCAACTAGAGGGACAGAAGACTGATTGTAAACCTTTACCTGGGACAGCAAGTGAAGGTGAAGCTGAATGATGGAAAGACCAACAGTGTAGAGATAGGAAGAGGAGTGAGACAGGGATGCTGTTTGTCACACAGTCTGTTCAACTTGTAAGGCGAAGGGCTGGTCAGGGAAGCCATGAAGGGACGTGACAATTTCTGAACTGGAGGGTGCGTCACCAACAAAATAACATATGCAGGTGTTATAGCATTGCTGGCCTAAAATAAAGAAGAGTTGCAGAAAATGATGAACCGGCTGGTGGAGGTAGGGAGAAGAAATGGTGATCAACATCAATTGAGAAGTCAAAACTCATCTCAAAAAAGGAAGAGCCACTGAAAATCAACATTGGAAACCAGTAGTTGGAAAACGTAGAGTGATTAAAGTATCTGGGAAGTCTGCTGACAAAGGATGCCTACCTAGTGCACCAAGGAAATTAGGTCAAGGATCACCATGGCCAAGGAAGCTTTCAACAAGAAGAGGTTACCGCTGACCAACAAGTTGAGTTTGGAACTGAGGAAGAAACTGATGAAATGCTACAATTGGAGCATCACACAATATAGAGCAGAAACTCAGACTTTTAGGAAGATAGAAAATAAATACTTGGGTAGATTTGAAATGTAGTGCTGGAGAAGAAAAGAAAATGAGAAAATAAGGTGGACAGACAAGGTGGCAAATGAAGTCCTAGGAAGAGTGGGTGAGAAGAGAACCATTTTGGATGTGATTCTTCGGTGCAAAGCAAACTGGATTTGACACATCCTTAGGAAGAACTGTCTTCTGCACGACATCATAAAAGGAAAGTTTGAGGGAAAGAGAAGCTTAGGAAGAAGGAGGATTCAAATATTAGATAACTTGAAGGAAAGAAGAAAATTCTGGGAGCTGAAGGAGGAGGCTGAGGATAGGGCACATTGGTAGTCTTAGGTTCACTGACAAAAGGAACAGACCTGTCATGAGACAGAACACCTAATAATAAAAATACAAAATTTGTTCCAAAATGTTGCTTACATGTTAAAACTGGATAGCTACAAACATTTCATAAGAAAAGTCCAACTCTAAAAATAAAACTGTAACTAGACATTGTGTGTATTTTTTATGTATATAAAAGTTTAGGTACTGCCCAAAAACAATAAAATAATAGCTCATTGAGTAATTATTGGTATGCCTTCAACCTCAAAAACTCAAAATTAATATCTGTATATTTACTTATCTTATTCCTTCCTTATCATTAGCCTCAAAGAATGTTGTCAATAACAATGCCAATACGTCTTAGTACTAATAAGAATGTTGCCAATAACAATGCCCCTACATCTTAGTACTAATAATGGGCACTATAAAATAATTCGGTATTACAATAGAACCTTGATAGTCGAAAAGTTTGGTAACTCGAACGCACCTTAAGTAAAATAGGCCAAAATACAGATGTATGAATTGTAGAAAACAGGAAGCAACGCTATTTAAAATTAACGTTTTAGCGAGCAAAGCATGTGAGCCCACGGCGACGTCTACACTCTACATGTCACTTTGATTTTTTTTAGTTTTTTTTACTATTATCAATTTTTAGTGATAAGATTTTTTCAAAATATTTCACAGCCTATATTTTTGTGTCTTAATCCTTCATATTGGTAAAAAAATCATATTTAAAAATAATTATTGTATACTACCTTACTACAATGTATTCTTTTTGTCTTGTTTATAAAATAAAAACATACTTGCTTATCCGAATGAGTTGATAATCCGAACCATCCCCGGTCCCAATTCTGATTATCAAGGTTCTACTGTATTAGACTATTGATCTATTTGATAGCTTAAAAATAATTTGAATGAAAAGTATTCATATTTATCTGTGTTGATGCGGATCGATAGTAAACCTTAATGCTTTGAATATTTTACTTGTCATATTTACACAAAATATTTGCTTCCTTAAGGTCCAATTTTCGGAAGCAGTACCATTCTCTTCTTTGCCGCTTGATAGTCGTCCTTATGAATTCAAATGTATTCTTACTATCCTTATGAAAAATATTCAGTGCTCTTAAGTTTATTATTAGAAATCAAGCTTAAATAAACTTTAATGATTAAATATCCTCCTTTTGTTCTCAGAAAACATTTTCATGTTTTTCCAAATTGAATGATAACTCTACCTTTATGATTGAATTTTTGTAATTTTATGTGGCTACTTTTTAAAAGTAATATTAATATTATAATTATGGTTTTCAAACATGTCAAGCATAGCGACACCACACCATTTCTTTTGTATGATAGAATAATTTGTGATATTTTATTCCTACAGCAGGAGATACATTTATCTTGTGTTTTTTCTATTTCTGTTTTCATGGCACATCACACAATCTAGAAGCATTTATATTGATAATGGACCTTATTGTTTTGTGTAGTCAGCTTTGTTACCACTGAAGATTATGATGAATGCAAGGTTGACTATCGATCATCAGCTGAGTATTAATAGGCAGTTCATTTCATTTGAACACAAAATAAAAACGACTTTTGGCGACCATCGAATGAAAACTATCGAATAATCATTTATTAGTTTAGAAACAATACCGTATTTCACCACATAATCTCCACATATTTTAAATCTAATTTTTGTGGAAAAAAGCGGAATGCAACTATTAAGTGAAGACTTAAAAAAAATTGTATTAACAACCGTTTATTACTAAACTGTCTTTGGTACATGTTAAGGGTTCACAGTAGGGTGGAGCAAAAAAAATCAAAATTGCATTAGCGGAAATGGGTATCCATCAATAGTTGTGTATTAGACCCACTATCATTTCTACTAACAATTTTTTTTAAGTTGTCTTTAGTCTGCGCATCAGACCTAAAGTTTGAAATTTTTGCTAAAATTTGTTATTTATAAAAAAAAAATTCCTACAAGTTAAATTTGATAAACAGTTTTTGGGTGCTAAAGAAAGACCTTGAAAACAATATCAATGTTTCCCTACCCTTAGTTTTTACATCTTCAGTTTGCACATTTGGATGAAAATATTAGATTTTTTCCATATTTTCATGATTTGTTGCAGGATTGTACAATTTTCAATGGTATAATACTAATGTAACATAAAGCGTTGAAATAAGATTGAATTATTATCAAAACTGTAAAATAAAATAAAGTATATTTCTTTCCACCTCTAGCGGCACCTTGGCAGCACTCGCTACTAGACACTGCGGTGACAGCTTTGTTGATAATCGTTTGTGGTGCCGCTCCAGACAAGTCCAGACTTGTGCGCTGCTTGTTGTTTGTTTGTTTCGCCAGTCGTGTTACAGCATTAGTAAGAGGAGGAAGTCTTGCATATTATATTATTTCAGTGCTTATTCGGTGACAGATTTGTGGTTGTTTTGTTAGTTGGTATTGTTTTGTTATAATTGCAGCCATGGCAGTTACAAGAAATAGTCACAATCATATTGTTGGCAGTAACCAAGAGATGGGCGAGTCTTTGCTTCCTACCCGCTGTGATGTTTTAAGATATTATAATTTAGTTTGTGAAACAGAAAAAGTAGTAATAAGAATAATCCTAGCTTTTCAGCAGTTTCGAGTATAGTTCTAAATAAAGTAGCATATATTTGGAACAGAGCTTCAATTACCCCAGTAAAAATATTACACTGTCAGAATTAGTTTTCATTGGTTACAATGGATGCCCCACAAACACTGACAAATATAATGGTGTTATACACACGTTGGAAAAAAAACTTGGGATACCCTTGCAATTGCACACAAATGAGCTTCCATTAAGGCATTTATTTGAAAAACTGGATGGATCAACAACTGGACCAAGGGGATATTTTACAGTAAAATTTGAGCTTATTGAATACATTATAGATGATATCATCCCTGAAAATAAAAAAGATTTAAGTGCAGACCAACAAGATCTTTATGATATTTGTAAAGCAGTTTCAAATGGCAAATGCCCAAGTGATTTAGAAAATAAAAGCCCAGGAAAGTTCTCTCACGTTAGATGGGTGACAACAGCGAATAGAATCTTGCGATTATAGATAGCTACTACAAAACCATTAGACACATTAAGAGAGTTAGCTACTTTTCTTGTTAGAGTTTATGCTCCTTGTTGGTTCACCATCAAATGCAACCCCAAAATAAATAAATGGTACGGTGCACCGCACAGACTTTCTCTCTCTTTCTATAAACTCATAAGATTTCTGAATGGAATAATGTAC
>CABFWB010006931.1:14177-28754 GCA_902151455.1 Timema bartmani
TGGACAAAGATGCGCCTCTTTTCTCATTGATTATATATCATTGTATATTATTTTATGCGTGTTCTTATGTGGAGTGGTGATGATACAATGTACATTATTCCGTTCAGAAATCTTACGAGTTTATAGAAAGAGAGAGAAAGTCTGTGCGGTGCGCCGTACCATTTATTTATTTTAATAACACACTTTAACCAACTAGATACCTACTTAAAAACCGAATTTATTATAATGAAACCCATAAAGAAATATTTTCAGCATACCACGGGTATGGGTTAAAAAACCATTTTAAAATAATTTTACACCTTAGGCTTATGTTTATTTTTCTGATTTATAATTATTTTAGTTCACATCTAGCTTTTTTATTTATTCCAATAATAAAAAAAAAGATAGCATTAAAAAGCTTATAGCAATTTGATCAGAAATGAATCAGATTTTAATGTTTCAAATAAGCTAAATGTGAGGTAAATGTCAAGAATACGTTTGAATTGGGTCGAGAAAAGAAACAAACGCTCTTGATAATGGGTCTGGACAGTACATTTAAATTTTGTTATAATTTCTGAAAGAAGAAAAAATATGTACACTCAAAACTGTTATCTTAATTTCTTTTTATATTGTAATTTTTCCAAATAAAAACTAAATAGTATTTGTCTAACAAGTGTAGGGTAATGTTATGAAATTTGGTAGTATAAAAAACCTAGGGCACAGACAAGTAAGAAACAGACTCTCAGCCTTACGGGGGTTTTGTTACGCTCCTTTTGCCAGCTTGAGTCCTTTAACACTGGGCTTCGCTAGTGTCAATGCTGGGTGATGATAGGACTAACCGCAGCGATCATAGTGGTGAAGGACTCAAGCTGCCAAAAATAGTACAACCATTTTAACTTGGAGGTTGAATGTATGAGTATATTATTTGTCTGTGTCCTAGGCCTAATGCAACTGTTAAAACTATTGTGTATTTTAAATTAACCATTTTTTGTATAAAATAAATACATTCTTAAAGCATATCTTATGATTGAATGAAAAAGTTATTGAATAAAAAATTCATGTCATAAATTTTAGTAGATTCTTAACACCAACATTTTTAAACTAGTCTGAATAAATAAAGTGAGCTAAAGTCTTGTCCACAAGAATACCAAAACCTATTTAATTAGCCAGTAGTTACTGAACTTGTCACATAAAGCACTGCTATCCTTAAAATATCCATTAAATCCATCGTCTATGCTGGCATGATACAAAATCATTAAGCAAATTAATGCCATAGCAAATAGTAACATTAGGGTAATAGACGTATCTTGATACAAATATGTATGGTGGAGATAGTGATCTCTATATTATACTGGATGGACATAAACATACGCATTGCCAAGGACCAAAGTGTGACGCTCAAGTTTATCGTCTGCTTCAATATGGGGGAACAAATTTAACGGTTTCTGTAAGTGTTCTTATGCAAAAAGATGTCTCTGATGAATAAAAGTGTTATTTTTTGAAAATAATGAAATATTATACCACACTCGCCTGAAGAAACATTTACATTAAAGGATATACAATTCAGTTTTACAGGTAATACTGTACAAATATGAATGAAATCTTGAATATATTTAAATATGTAACTATCATTCATGTTGCTTAGTCAGCCAAGACTACACTTATATTTAAAGTTGGATATTAGCTTGTGTATTGGTTTCAGAAACCATTTTATATTGAAAGTTTGATAGATATAATTAATAAGTTATCTTAAAACCTGATTACATTTGTTTGAATGACAAAATTTGTGTAGTTGCCATACGTTCAAACAATCACTACGTAGGTTATAAGCTTGTAGAAAGTATTATTATATTACCAAAAAAAAGTTGGCTCATATCTTGTATATTGCTTTTAGAAAGCATATTATGTTGAAAGTACGTTAATTATACTGAAACAAGTTAGATAAAAACCGTATTACATTTGTTTGAATGACATAATTTGTGTAGAAATTTTACTTTGAAACGATTATATAGGTTATAGGCTTGTAGGAAGTATTGTATCTACTAAACCCTGATTTTAGTAGGAATCTCAATCTGTAAGGCTTTATTTCGTAGCAGAATATCATATTTTGGTAGGATAAACGACCATTTAGAAAGGAAGTAGAAATTTCCTTCTGGAAGGTCTTTTATCTTACCTAAACACTACTATAGGGAAACATTCTGGTACGAGATAAAGCCTTTACTAACACATTTATTTCATTTAACTAATCACACATTGTTGTATCTAATATATTCAATCAAATTAATTAACTATGTCAAAATGCCACATTGCCTTGTATGGATTTAAGAAGGAAAGAAATACCCCAAAGTTTCTTTTTCTCTTACACAATGATCTGCAGATGGTAGCTCAAAAGTTTCAGTTACAGAATGTCCATCCAGTTATTCATAAAATACACCTCCACCCATTGATCTCTATAATATAAGTATTATTTAAAAGAAATACTCATCATTTTGCGCTAAAGATATGTTTTTCTGGCTTAAATCTATTTATGGAAGGATATTACCCTCAATTATGTAAAGTGTGGTTTTATTCTTTAGAGTTGTTACCCATTGATCTCTATAATATAACTGTGGCTGAAATTTTCGAGCTGTCGTCTGCATACTATTGTCTAAGAGAGAAGGAAACTTTCGGGTATTTCTTACTCTTTTTACACCCATACAAGGCAATGTGGCATTTTTACATCGTTCATTAATTTGATTAAATATATGAGATAAATCAATGTGTGATTAGTTAAATGAGGTAAATATGTTAGTAAAAGCTTTGAAGAACATAACAAAGTTCGAAGCTGGTTAGTTTTTTCTTTAAATAAGTTGATGTAGCCTAATATATACGATGATTTTTGAAGGAAGCTCACTTGTAAGGTTTTATCTCGTACCAGAATCCTACCCTATAATTGTGTTTAGGTAGGATAAAAGACCTTCCAGAAGGAAATTTTTTACTTGCGATTTAATGGCTGTTGATCCTACCAAAATATTATATATAGGATAGTATTCTGGTACGAAATAAGGCCTTACAGATTGGGATTATTACTAAAATCAGGGTTTAGTAGATACCGTACTTCCTACAAGGCTATAACCTATTATCATTTGAACTAAGACTTCTACACAAAGTATGTCATTCAAACATGTAATACAGTTTTTAGCTAACGTGTTTCATTATAGTTATCAAACTTTCAACAAAATATGGTTTCTGAAAGCAATTTACAAGATATGAGCCAACTTTTTTTTAAAAAAGGTAATATAATAATAGGTTCTTTCTACAAGCCTTATAACCTAAGTGATAGTTTGAATGTATGGCAACTACACAAAGGCCGTGTCTGAATAGTTTGTCCCCTACGCACTTGTGCACTTTACTGCGCACTTTAATAAAACAAGTTTCTGGCGACAAAGTTTGTCATTCAAACAAATGTAATCAAGTTTTAAGATACCTTATTTATTGTATTTATCGAACTTTCAGTATAATAGCCTATGGTTTCTGAAACCAATATAAAAGCTAATAACCAACTTTAAATATAAGTGTAGTCTTGGCAGAATGTAAACACCATGGATGATAGCTACATATTTAAATATGTTAAAGATTTTATTCGTATTTGTACAGTATTACCTGTAAAACTGAATTGTATATCCTTTAATGCAAATGTTTCTTCAGGAAAGTGTGGTATAATAACTCACTATTTTCAAACAATAACACTTATTCATCAGATACATGTTTTCGCATAAGAACATTGAAAGAAACCATTAAATCTTTCCCCCCACAGTGTAGCAGACGATAAACTTGAGCATCATGCTTTTATCCTTGGCAATTTGTTTGTGTATGTCCATCCAGTTATATTATAGAGATCAATGGTGTTACCTAGATGTATTGACTAAGTAGACATAAAATAAAACCTACTGAAGTTTAGGTTACCCCTCTAACTAATTGCTCGTCTTCAACCTGTTGCACTTGCTTGTCGAATTAGGAGTGGGAGTAGCAGTCGTAACCCATAATTTCAACCAATAGGAAAACATAAGCTCTAAAAAAGAAAAGAAAATATAACAGACTGTTTCAATTTATGTAATTGTACATAGCACTGTTCTAAATTTTAACTTTGAAACAATTTTACAGATAGATAGTTTTAGTTGTAACACCACAAATAATTTCAAAAAAATACTACCACCTAAACACCTATTATCATAAACTGGCTTTGAAATACATGCCCGCGATTTGCTTTTGTGTAACCTCACTGAGAGTTTGAGTTATTTTGGTCCATTGTAGGGTCTTCTTAAATTCGTCTTTGTAAAGAGGATCTTTTATGTCATAAAAAGATGGAAATTACCTGAAAGACTCAATCAAAATGTCATCAAATTTAGTTTTAGAAACAGTTGAAGCTTCCACAAAACTTTCACAAAAAAATAATCTAGGCAAAGAGCAAACAAACACCAGCATGAACTATGACTATCAAATCAAAGTCATATTAATATTTGCAAATAATTTTAAAATATTTTAAAATGTTTGTATTAAAAAACTTGTTTTTTAATGAATTTTAAAAATGGAAAATAAATTTATTTTTATTTACAAGAACTATTTTCTTAAATTAAATAAATATTCATTTTAAATGACTTTAGTAGTCCAACCATCTTAGTTTCTGATTGGTTGGAAGTAAGTTGTCGCAACAGCATTGTCGAAAGAAATCGACAATGTTCATTCCTTCAGACACACCTTTCCAACTAGAGACTATGTCTCTGACGTTATTGTAGACTGCCGATATATTATGACGGACAAGTGGGTGTGATAGGCTGTAGACGAGCCATAACAGAATATATGGTTAATTTAACTTTAATACAGTGTAGCTTTTTAATATATTTTCCCAAAAAATCCAGGAAATAATCTTTTCTGCCCAAGTTGGGATCACACAAAGGCCTACTTTAAATGTGTGTGAATGTGTGTCCTTGTGTTCAGACCAGTTGTGTGGTTGTGTTTTAGGTTCTTCATGACAGGATACCTGCCAGTAGGGTTTGAACTTGCAGCTGAACTGACATATCCAGAACCTGAGGGAACTTCTGCTGGCATCCTGAACGCTGCTGTGCAGGTGTTTGGAATAGCTCTCACATCCATATATGGCTGGCAATTAGATCTTGTGGGAGACAGGTGGACAAATGTGACGATGTGTGTCATATTGGCAGTTGGAGCTGTGCTCACATTTATCATCAAATCAGACCTGCGGAGACAAGCTGCGACCAAACACAACAATCGGCCCGACGACCAATGATACGGTTGCTTAGCGACATTCGGGTGTTACTAGCCCACCTACTGTATGTAAGGAATATTTTTGAAAAATATATCTTGATCAAAGATTCAAACTTTTGAACATGACTGCTCTGGTGACCGAGCTCGAGATTGAAGTGGTTCACACATATCAAACATTGGACACGGATAAAAACATGGATAGCTCAGATGGCACAGTAATGAAGCACTCAACACAAAGTCAAGGAATCAAATCCAATTACATAACACATTTTGCAAATATTTATTTTCTACTTATAATAAGTTTTTTGAGCAAATTTGAATCATCAATCAAAATGGACCAAAAAACCATTAAGTTTATCTAGCAAGAGTATAGCTGATATAATGGCTGTGTTCTTATACATTTCAGTAAAATATCTCATTGTTATCTAAGAAATGTTGTGGGTGTATTAAATGGTATCGGGTAATCATTTCCAAGCACGGTGAAATATTTCTGTTAATGTTACAAAGTGTTGTGTGATATATTTCTCTGTGATAAAAGTACAAATTATGGTTGCTAGATGTATATTGTTCATATATGTAGAAATATATTTATTGGTTTGTTATTAGTACTTTAGCTATAGGCCATAAGAACTGAATTAAAATGATTTTAAAAATACAACTTAATGTTTGAGATGAAATTATAATAATGAAATTAAGTCACTCAAAGCTATTTCTACATTTCACTTTTGTATTTTAAAACATGAATCATACATTGATTAGATTTGTTTTGAGTTTAACCAGTGTTATTAAATATTTCTTAAATATTGGGCTAGATTATAAATTTATAGAAATATATAAAATATTATTATCATATTTATGTGAATAGAACATTACTGATTACATACTTAAATAGGTCAAAGTGTAATGATGTAGAGATAAATATTATGATCCTTGAATATTTATTATGTTCCTAGAATGTTATTAGCAGGTGAAGGATGTGTGTGTGTCCTTTGTTGGTTTGTGTAAAGGTGCATTTAGACTTATGCCTTATTTCATTCGCAGAGGTCTGCCTCTTCAGGTGCGTCTTGCAGCATTCCTCTTGTGCCTTGCCTCATGCTTTACCTGCATCAATGTGCTTAGAGTTGTAGTCACAGGAAGTACTTGCTGCTAGCGTCGCTGCAGCTAACGTCATTCTACAGCGTAAAAAGAAATGGAAGCGTCATGAGTTCATCAACAATCATACCACTTTTATTACCTTTCTTCTTAATGTTCAAATTTTCCCAGTGAAAGCACGAATGAAGGCTCTTAATTTTGTTCAATACAGCCTTAGAATACATGTCATATGCTTCACTTAGTGACTGTACTGCATCTTTATAATCGGTGTGTGATGACCGCCACAACAATGGATGTCTCGGCAACCCACTCCATCACAACGATGTTCAAGGAAAACTATAAGCCACTACACAACTATAAAAATCAACATCAGCTTCAAACGTTCTCAAGAGACTGTGAGGCAAGAGTGTTGCAACGTGCTCCCCAAATATTATGGGGGGCACTTGCGCCTACTTGCGGCTAGGCGCAGGCGCGTGCCTCAACATGCGTCTCTTGTACACCTAGTTGCATGAAAAGAGGCATAGTCTAAATGCCCCTTAAGGTTGTGAAAAGTGCACGTGTATTTTTGCTACCTTGGTACAGGTTCTAAATTAACTCCATACACACTTGGTATGACTAACTTCACTATAAATTGTGATGATGTCACAGTAAAGACTTTATGTTTGTTAATAATAGTGATAGTTAAACTTCCTCTGCTTCTTCCATAATATAACAAAACACACTTCAAAAAATGAAAAAAGGTTTTCATTAAAGATGTATAAAAAATAATAAAATCAATTGCTAAACATCTTTCTATGGCATTAGAGCACCGATCCCTGCCGTGTGAATCTGTTTCAGGACATGGAAACATCTAACGTTTTATAAAGCTCGTTGAGAATGGTTGCAAGTTGTAATATTATTTTAGGACAGATAGGTGTTGTATTTCAACCTTAACTCGAACCTAGTAGCCCCCAGCTACTGGCTCTAGTGGAGCCTCCGCACTTACAGCAATAAAAGCTCAGTCCGGTATGAATTGTTCATCTACAAAATGTGGTTTCCCAGTCTTGACAAACAAATGCTGCTAAATATAATTTCAATACACATTCTTTATTCTGTTATATTAAACCAACAGCCAGAACACCGGCTTTAAATCATAGCTACTGATGTGACAACCTAACCTATGTACTAGCAAGTGACCTATACACTGATCAGGCAATAATTTATATCTACTGCTGGGCCATTCAACCAAGCTCACAACTAAACCATCAACAATCTTAGACAAACTCAGAAATTCTAGTAGTGTCTGTAATAAAAGTGATTCATAATTTTTACAGATTTTTTTTCATGTGCCTTTTTTGGATACAGCTGTCAAAATATATCAAAATTGGTCAAAAAATGACTAGCGGAATAATGTTGAATTGCTTATAACTTAAAGGGGTCCTAGTTCCCAGACAGCCAGCTGGATAAAGTTTCATTTTAAAGCTCTTGACCTCGGCTTTAATAAATTGTAGGGTTACAAGTAGAGATGGGTTGAATCCACTATTTCTCGAATCCGAATCTCGAATCTCGCATCCGAATCCTAGCAAATTGTTAGAAATTTTAATGATCTACAAATAGACCTACATTACAAAATATTGGCCTAAACTGTAAATTAAGATTTATTTCAATCGTGCTTTCAATTTTAATCAACCCCAACCACCCCTTGCAAAATACAGGTTAAAATCCAGACAAATTAAACAATTTAGACTCATATTCTTGTTTGGAAATCAAATCATTCTAAATTTGAGTGTCTTTCAGTTAATTTTAAGAGTGTTGATAGAATGAGTTAAGTTTCTAAAAAAACATGGGAAATAAACAAAATAGGCCTAAATAGCTTTTGATCAACTTTAATCATCATTGAAGGATTATAATTATTTTAATAAGAAAGCAAAAATAAAAATACAAACAGATTTTAAAAAAAATACTGAAACAAACAATATTTAAAGATCTAAGGAACAAGCTATGTGTGATTTAAAAAAGTGTTATTTTAAAAGAGTTAGTTCTGCTAACTTATGTTCATACAATGCTGTGTGTATACTCTATAATCCTATTTAATTAATTAAAATATGAAAAAGATTGGTAGAAGATACATCTACAGAATTAAATAAAAAGGCTTGAACAAAAGGCTAAAACAACTTAGTTGTTTTTTAGAATAGAATAGTTCTTGTTCAAGAAAACTAACATTTTTACACGATCTGGATCTAAACGATTTTTTTTTTATCACAAATAAGACCTGCAGTGCTAAAAAGTCTCTCTGAAAAAACTGTTGCTGAAGGGATGGTGACAAAGTTTTGGATACCGAGCTGAGTTAACCTTCCAAAATTGTAAAACATTTGTATCAGGAGATACCACACTCTCTCGCAAGTAGCCCTCAACTTCATCTTCTGGTGTTTTAAACCAACATTTGTTTTTCCGGGTGGAGTAGATTGAATAATATTACTATATAGTGACCACATCCCGTGAGCTGGTTTGCTTTCAGCAGAGATGACCTAAGCAAAAATAAGTGTAACAAATAATATTAATTAAATTATTTAGATTAGGATTAGGCCTACCTTGTTATAAAAATTGAGAATTGTAAAAAGAAATGTAGGCCCTATCCTTTGGAAATTTTATTTTATTTACTTACATTAGGTTCAGTGGCTAGCTCTGATACATCGTCAAGTTCTTGTAGCTCAGTTACTAATTGGACTTTTGCATCCTTAACACTTTCATATAAAGAAAAGACAGTTGCCTTAAGGCGAGGGTCAAGCATGGTTGCCATTGAATAAAGCTTGTGTTTCTCAACTTCTTGGTATCCATACCGAAGCTTGAGAGAAGCCACCAGATCGTTTTTCATGCCACGAACAAGAGCTTCAGAGCTTGGCTTCTGCAATTCTAGTTCGGTGCTCTTCAGTATCTTCTGTCACATCATGATCTGGCAACAATGTCTCCATTAGGAGAACCGCAGATTCCTCCCAGCTGGTCGTGGTACTTCCATTATCCTTAGATAGTGTGGTTATCATGGCTGGGGGGCGTAATTTCCCGGAGGCTATCTTGAACGGCACCCCCCAAGGTCCCCTCTGTAGCTCCTCCTGTACATACTTTTCCCAACCCATCCTCAAACTCTCTCTTCCTCTCCCTGTAGATATTTAACAGCACCACCCAACCAGCCGGGTCTTGACACCTCTGATATCTCCTACGCGTTCTCTTTGCCCTTGTACGGAGACTCTGCAGACTGTCATTCGATGGCTTATTACCAACCTTGGTATCACCATTCAGCACAGGTATCGACTTCCTTATTGCATCCTGCAGAGCCCACGTCAGCTGTTTGGCCCTCATGTTGACATCGTCGCCTTGTGCCACTGGGCTGGGCAGTATCAGTTCACCCCTCAGCTTCTCCCAATTAGCTTTGTTCATGTTGTATCTCCTTCTTTTCCCTTCCCCATTTCCATCCACCAGCCTCCCCGCGGCAAAGTCAAAGACAATCAGGTTATGATCACTGACCGTGACGTTGTCCACAACCCTCCAACCTTCCACCATGTCCATGGATTCGGCGTTACACAAAGTGACGTCAATGTTGGAAGAACTGATATGTAGGGGGATTATTCGGTTGGTTTGCAACCTCGAGCCCATGACCATAGATAAACTCCTCCAAAGCACAACCCCTTCTATCTCTTCCAATCACCCTATGACTATGCCACATGGGAGACTTAGCATTTGCATCAGCGGTAATTATGAGTGGCACACCTGCGTATGTCCTACATATTATCTCCAGCTGGTCAAGATATGGCTCAATTGGATGCCTAAATTAAAAATATAGGTTTGCCACTNAATTATGAGTGGCACACCTGCGTATGTCCTACATATTATCTCCAGCTGGTCAAGATATGGCTCAATTGGATGCCTAAATTAAAAATATAGGTTTGCCACTATACACCTGCCTGAGCTAGTTTCCAGTTCTACGCATGTTACCCACTGGTTACAGAGCTGTTCAATCTTAGTTACGGCGATGCAGGGTATGTGAAATTAGACAAAGCTGGACCAAGGCGATGAAAGAAACTCACTTTGATTTCCTGCTCATCTTCAAATGAATCAAGAACACATGCCAGCCCACAGAAGTCACCATATTGTCATGTCACAAAACCAACAATTTCAGTGAAGTCTAGTTCATCATCACACCCTGTCATTTCTGCCTCCCTCTGAGATGCTGAGGAAGATTATGGTTTAGTGACTTTTACTCGCAGGGATGAATCAGTACAGTTTCCAGGTATCTTCAATAGTCTGGGACGATAGTTTTCGGTCCTTCAAGGTCATGTGCTGCTGGGTTGTTGTACACAAAGTGTGGGGAAATGAGGTTGACTTTAACCCAGTCATAAGAATGCTATGCTCAATGTAAACAAAGTTAAAACTTTCTCTCCACTTCTGTTGCATGGGAGGTTGCAAAGAAAGGCCACCAAAGTATTACTCATATAAGCACAGGGTTAGGAAACTAAGCAAGTTCTTGCCACACCTTGAGTAGATGGTTTTGCATTATTTCAATAATATCCCTGGACCGAATCTTGCAAGATAAAAGAGTAGTTCTGAGCAAGAACTATGAACCCACGCTCTTTTAGTATGACTAAGAAATGATGATTGCTGATTTGCAATAAAAGAGTTTTAAATTAATTCCATGAAATCAGCTATAAGTTCCTTTACATTGTTTAGTAAAGTCTCTAAGCTTGTTTCTTATCAATTAGAACTAACTGTGTGACTGTCACATTCTCAATACAGTACAATAATCGTCCATCACTCAATACATCTGCTGCTGGGCAGTTTAGCACGGTTTATCCAGAGGAGGCTAACTAGTGGCCCACCAGGTCATTTTGTGCGGCCCATGACAATGTTAACAACATTAAAATATCTATTATTATTATTATTATTATTACTGTTATAAATGTTGATCAAGGACTTCTTGATGAGTGTAATACTTTTTTCTGATTAGGTACAGTACAATATACATTCTTAAACACACAATCTAAGATTACAATAAAACCTCCTCAGACCTCACAGCCCCTATAGGAGACTTTTAATTATTATTTTGTTTTATTTATTTACCAATTTGTTCTCTGTGTTTCTAAAAGATGGCAGCACATACTGTGGTCCATGCGCAGTCCGCATTGCACATCAGTCAAGGTCATTTACAAGTGATTGTTTTGTGTTCATTGTTCATTAGTACAATGAGTATAAAACGTAAGATCTGTGATGAAAACAGGTTATTTCAGGACAACAAGTACTGTCTGTGCACAACCGTCACTACACCCAACACCATGCTGCTAAGTACCATGAATACGTTGGGCAAGCACATGCTTCTATTGTATCTGGTTTTAGAGGAAGGTTAGTACCCAGAAATATGTTTTTACTAAACCAACATCAGATCAAAAAATTGTTATCTGATGGTAAATTTGTAAAACACTCTTGTGTGGAAATGGCATATGCATTCAGGGATGATAAAATGGCTAAGGAATTTAAAAATGTTCCACTATAAAAACAAACTGTTACTAGAAGGGTCGAGGAAGTAGGCTCACATATATCAAATAAATTAAAAGGAGTTATTAATGATTCTGTTTTTTTTCATTGGCTCTGAATTAATCCACTGATGTAACGGATAACAGCCCAATTGTTAATTTTCATTCAAACTGTTTCCAAAGACTTTGTTATCAATGAAGAATTGTTAGCATTAGAGCCATTGTAGGCACCAAGAATCTTTCAGCCATTGTCATAGACGGCGCAAAATCAATGCGTGGTTCTGAAATAGTCTTAGTTGGGTTACAAAGAAAGGTTGGAATTAACTGTTCAGCATTGCACTGCATCATCCATTAAGAAGCTCTGTGTGGTAAAGTTTTGGACATGAAGGATGTTATGAAAACCGTCGATGGCATGTGTGAACCTAATTAAAGGAGGAATCGACCTTTAAATCATTGCAAGTGTCTTTTATAACAGAAATGAAGCAGAATATAGAGATTTAGTCTTGTACACAGGAGTATGCTGGATAAGCAAAGGGAACAGTTTGAAACCATTTTTTGCTTTACGAAAGGAAGTAACCAAATTTATTTGTGAATATATGAAAACCAATACAGAAGCGATCAGAGCAAAAGTATCTGATCCCCACTGTAACTATTCACTCGCCTTTCTAACGGATATCACTCACCACATGAGCGAACGTAATCCGGAGCTACAGGGACAAAACCACCATCTCACATCTAGTTGGACACCTTGATGGGTTCATAAACCGACTAAAGGTTTTTAAATTCACCCTTCCTAGTGAAAACTTTGTTCACTTCCCTTTGTGCAAACAGTCGATGGAGGAATGTCCTGACATTGGTTTCAAATTTTGTGTGCCGATGTTGGACATGCTTTTGGAGCAGTTTGATGAGCGATTTTCTGACTTCAGTAACATGCGGCCACAACTGACGTTATATAACAACCCGATGAAGTGCGACATTTCAAAGCAGCAAGACACTTTCCAATTGGAACAATGTGATATGCAAAGTGACCCCTTTTTCAGTCCAGACAAGAGACGGGCACCAACTTTTGGGAGCTAGTTCGACGAGAAAAATATCCTGGATTGAGTGAATTTAGCATGAGAATTGCATCCATGTTTGGAAGCACATAATGGTGTGAATATACTTTTCCATCATGAAGGCAGTGAAATTGTCACAAAGAAACCAATTGACTGATGACCACCTTCAGAACTTTTTAAAAATAACAACATGATTGAAAATTGACTTTGGTGAACTTGTTGCTTCACATGAGTGCCGAGTGTCATTGACCGATATTAAATTTTAATAACAACATTATTTTACTGAAGAGGTATTCAAAATAACATTTTGTATTTCTTATGTGTTTAGTCTGGTTCGGTCTCATTCTATCTGTAAAACGTTTTTAACAAAGAAAATAGATTTTGAAATAAATATAACTACTATCTTAAAATAGTCTGTGTTTATTATTCCAGGGCATATTCCTAAATATTGACTCAAACACACACCATTATATTGGCCCTCGTCTATTGAAAAGTTGGCCACCCTTGGTTTGGATATATTATCACATATCATTGTTTGTAAAGCATCTGGATAAGTTTTTATTCGTTTTCCACTTGTCAATTCCGAGAATTGACACTTTCCTAACTTCTACTTAGCATTTTTATGTATTGTACACACACAAACACAGTGTACCACTCAATCCTGCTAGAACAGTGTTTTGGTCTAAGTTTGCAAAACTTAAAAAATCTAATTTAAATATCAATGTGTTTCCTTAAAAAGTACAAACAGTTTTCGTAGATTATAAAAAATAAGTTTTTTAGGGATATGCTCACATTTTTCACCTCCTCCAACTGAGGCAAAGTCTTTCTTCTCTGGCAAGATTACTTCACTTATTCACTCTCATAAAAATACCGTATTACCGCACCATATTTTCTGTTTTTGTTTCGGATCAGGGCTCGACATAATTCCATTCTCTTTTTGGAGGTTTTTTGCTTTATGAGGTGTGTACCGGTAATTAGCTACACCAAAGTCATCCAGCTATAAGTAATGTAATTAGTATTTGCATTTTAACACTTTTATCTGAAGTTGAAATAAGCCTTTCTTTCAACTGGTGAAGTATTCAACTCCAAGGGAAGGTGTTTCAACAATGTCAGAAGTAATACAGGTTTCCAGCACTTTGGACCTAAAAGCTTCACTTGCTCTTTTGAGGTGGTTTATGGTTGGAAAAACTGTAGTTATATATCCTTCTTTAATAATTTTAGGTATTAGAGTCAATTATTTTAACAATGAACAGGATGATTATAGATGAATTTGATCTCACCCAAAAATGTTGATCTTGCAAATGCTGACCCAAGGCTCCAGCAACAATTAAATTCCAGGCCTTAAATTCCAACAAAATATTCCATGTAAACTTGTACCTGACCTTCCTCAAAGGTTAATCCTTACTTTTAGTGAAGTTTTGGCTGATGAAAATTACAACTAACCATAACAAAATATCATTAAAGGATCCCCAGATCGGGTCCTTCCTTACGCTTCCCAAAACAACTTTCGAGTCAACAAACAATAACTTTAACAAAACACAAACACATTCTTTTTGTTTTTAAATAAACAATTTCCAGCCTAGGAGAAAATATAGTCGCTGAGATTTTATAACAAAGAATAAAACAAACAATCTTAACTATTTAAATATTGAAAGTATTACTATAAAGATAACTAAACATTATAA
>CABFWB010006932.1:0-15521 GCA_902151455.1 Timema bartmani
TCAAGTATAGTTTTAGAAAATTTGGAAGTATATCTTTTGGATATATTCTCTTACTCTACCCTTTAAATATTACCTTTTTTTATTATCTTTGCATCACATCTTAATACTGGTCTAGGCTATTCTTATAAATTAATCACACTAATGTGGTGGAGATGATAAAGCTAAAATGTACCTGAATTTGCCTTGAGGAAGAGAGGGAAACATTTTTTATAAAATCGCACAACCTCTCCATTATTGGCAAACCAGATTAGACAAGTTTAATGTTTAATTTGTGTCCCCAATGATTCGAGTGACATTCAATTAAAACCCTATTATCTTCCCCTAGATTATTGTAATTTAATCCTGCACATTGACTCTGAAGTATTATTGATCATGAATTTCCCCCATATTCCAGTCATGGACGTCTGATCAGACATGTGAATCATGGCGATCAGCATTGGAAACTGAGTTGACTGCTTACACCCTGAACCACTTTAAAAACGGAGTGTGCAGTGTATATGGTAAGAGCCAAGCAGGTGCGGTGGTGCTTCTAGGGTGTATAGAAGACCACCAGTTTCAACCCAACAACTATTGGAATGGCAGATGGCGCTCACAGTGGTGCATTACCCTCAACTCTGTCACTGTTGAACTCAGAGGAATTCTCAAGGTTCAGGTAAAAGATCACAATGTTTATTGTTTCATTCAGTGTGTATTGTGAGGGAATTTTGATATACCTCCTAAATAGGTTAAATGTATTTGATTTGTTGGTACTTTAGTTACTAACACTTGGAATCTGGACCGGCTTGATCAATTTTTACTTCAAGTCCTCCACCAAAATATGAATACACACAAACATGCTCTAGAATATTAAAGAAAATCTAACAAGCGATTAATACTGATGCTAATAACCCCTTCGGCCATAGGAATAGTTGGTAGGAAGAACAGTAGAATTTAGTTAATAAGGTTAGTAAAATAATTTTAGTATATTCATACATAAAGTCATGCTATCTGGAGCTGTCCCTTTTGATAGATATCATCAATAATTATAAAATAACATGAATAATAAAGTGAAATGTTATCAATGTTGACCGCAAAAAAATATGTTTGAAATTTCTCTACTGTTCTTCCAACCAAAATCAGGGTATAGCAAATACATAAAAAAATAAATACAATAAAAACATGGATTTATTGAAAAGTCATTAAATTTTAAAACAATACATATGTTTTGTTGATTAGGTTTCTGTACTTCTCTCCATCTAGTAATATGGAATGAGGTTTATAGAAAGTTAACAAGTTATTAATGAGTACATAACTGACAGAAAATATAACCTTTGGTTCGATGGGTTGCGTGAGCGCAACGCAATGCGATGACTGCTATAGGTCAGGACTAATATCTATGAGCGGCCAGCTTCAATGTAACCAACATTACACGAGTGATCCAAGTCAACTACTTGTCAGCGTAAAGTTACAAGACGGCTGGTGACAATCCCGTAAAGTCTAAGAAATCCCCAAACAAATAGCCAGCTCCCAGAGCGGGCGAGATATAAAGTCAGTACCCGAATATATTTGAATTCTAGCTCAATGAGCCTAAGCTTAAACTCACCCATAAATAATTCAAGAACAGAGGCAATAAAGTCCCTTAATTATGGCGACTGATACTAAGAGAACGTCAAATTCACTACAAGAAGGAGCCTACACTGTCCCTCTTAAATAGGGAACTATAAGCCCTAATTAGGGTATCCATGCTACATCCTTGGATATATGTATCCACGATCGCTATCAAAACTTAACAAATGGGTAGACCTCAGTATTCCTGAATAACTAATACCCCACATTAATTAGGAGGCCGCCTGCAGGGCACCAAAATAAACAAACCTTTAGGTTCATTACCCAAGCTACACATAGTCATATGGAGTAGACCAATAAACAAAAGTACGGCACACCATAAAGAAGTCCATCAGACCCAACTAGGTCATTAAATACTAACTTCCACTCCTGGCAAGTGAGTGGAGACGCTCCCTTTGCAATTTTTTTTTTTTAATTTATCACTACATCTTACTACCCATTTGGGTTATATGCTCTTTGCAATTAAACTCAGACCATTGTTACATAATAAATACAACTCTAATCAACTAATCTGTCTTATTAACAACTGTTAATAAGAAATTGGTACTACCAAACATTTTCATAGTAGGGGCGGATAAACCACGTCCCATAAAAAGTAACACATTAGCACACACAACATAATGCAATTAATGCTCCAGGAACTATCTTGCCCCAGTTGGCTCATGAGGCACCTACATGAAGTCAGCAAAACTAGCTTGTGACAAACTTGTACTACAATGGGGGCTAGCACAAAACAAACCATGAGTTTTACTACTCGCTAATAAGCGGGACCATAACTAACTTGCTGAAGGAAATACACAAAACACATTCAACTTCATTATAAAAAATATACGCAGGGCGAGCATTAATACAGACCAATTGTTGACACTCATATTACATGCTGGTTACATAATAGTCAGTGTTCAGGTCGACTATAACCCAGCAGTTGACTAAGCGAGCTCGGCAGCGTAGCAGTTCAAACAATAGAGTAGAAAGTGCACTCCTTGAGCACTTGTAGTAAAAAGGATGATATTGATGTTCTGGAAGTGGCGGGATGCTACACTCAGATAGCTCGAACGGCAAATACGGACTGCCTTCATGTCGACCTAGCCCCACTCGAACGTAGGGCTAAAGTTAGGTAGTAGAGAAGTAACAGTTAGCCGTCTGTCTAGTCGTACATTCTAAACAGTTCTATATCTAATATTCTCCTCGCACCACACACAAACATTATTTCCGACCGAATCCAAACAGGGAGGGGGAAGACAGGTTTCAGCCAATCAAATCATAAGAACACAGCACCGACCTGCCCCCACCAAGAGAGCACAGGCGCATGCGCGACAAGCAGAGAAAGAGAGAGGCAATTGGAAACATATGTGGTCCCACTCTACATTTTATTAAGACAGTAAATGAAAGAATGCTAATTAGTTGACGCTACTCTGCAAGTATCTATCCAGGAAAACACTCGCGTTGACATATAGTTAAAGGGGAATCAAAACTCTGCTCCAGCTCATGATTGGTAGCTGATATCTCGAACAATAAGATGATTACACAATTGTGCGAGCTAATAGTCAATATATCGTATTTATGCTATGATATGCTATGAATATGATATCTAGATGGAGTAATCCTCACTAAAAGCATAAATAATAGCTTTGGCTATTTGATTCTTAGTAGTCATTAGCTCGGCACACCCATAAGTATTTTGTTTAATCTCAGGAAATGACAAACAGCACTAACCGAGAGGTCTAAGATTGAAAGGTCAATGTTGGACTTTATTTTTACCACTCAGATTAGGCTGTTAACCTATGTTAAATGTACCACAAAAATATGTCATAGTTCTTTTAGCAAATTATTTTTGTCTTATTTAAAAACAGTCAAAAAATTTTTGACATAATTTAATGAAAAGTATTAAATTTTGCTCACATGCAATGTAATTTTTTGAAACATGTCGCAGATTAAATTTGTAACTGCACCCAAGTGACATGTGTGCCTTTGCAGGTCCACTACTATGAGGATGGTAATGTCCAGCTTGTGAGCTCCAAGGAGGTGAAGGAGTCTGTGTCCACCGGTACAGCGACCGAGCTCGCCAAGGAGGTGGCGCGGCTGATAGAGGGTGCGGAGAACGAATACCAGCTTGCCATCTCAGAGAACTACCAGACCATGTCAGACACAACGTTCAAGGCTCTGCGGAGACAGCTACCTGTCACCAGGGCCAAGATTGACTGGAACAAGATTGTTTCTTACAGCGTGGGGAAGGAATTGAGGAGTCAGTAGTGACTCTCACTAGGGTTTCGAGGCTGGCGCTGCTCATCGCTTGGTTCATACTGCCGCTGCCGCACTGGGATAGGACGTTTACACTGTGCTGTATGACTTGGGGAAGTGGAAATAACCACTTAAACTGTAATATTTTTACTTGGATCTTCTTCCTATTCTTCCCTGCTTTCTATATTTTCTTATACAAGCCAATCTTTTTTTAACTTATGGGCCTTTATAAAATATTTTTTCCCCCCTCACGATCTTGGAACACTAGTACAAAACATGATTTGAATTAAGTTTGGCCTAATTTGACTGTGAAACAGGTGCAGTACTTGGTAAATAAATATATATGTAAATAGGAAAGGTTCAGTACAAGTTATCAAAAATAAATAAATCATGAAGATGAGTAGTAACAGATACAGTTTGACTACAGGTCTACAGTCATAGTGTAAAATGTTTGTGTTGTCCCGGCTAGATGATTGTTTGGTTCAAGAGCCAAGCCGTGGTTATTAATAACGTTCTTGACGGGGTGGTTGAGTGACAAAAAAGTCTGCTCTTATGTGAGCAACATTTCACAGTGTGTGCGCTCCCTCCACTTGCCTTTCTTTCCTTTTATTAGGGCTTTTTATACTTATCTTTTCTGCGACCGCTTTATTTAGTTAATACACTTATTTTTGTAATATACTTGTTTAGTGGCATTATTGTAGGTCTTGTGTTTTGAGTACTGGTAAATTATTTGATACTTACAGTTTGATTGTGTCAAACAATAACTTTTATTTATAACACGAAAATAACATGATTATCACAACTTCAGCAAATTTCAAATGTGTTAATGATTGGCTCTTTTCAAACAAAGTTAAGTATGTTTTACATTGAGCCAATTGTACTTGGTTAAAGGGTTATTGATGGTTGAGTGAAAGGGAGGGGACAAATTAGCATCACATACAAATAAGGGATAGGAAAGGTTTACACTGCGGCTCAAGATGAATGTAACCCTCATTATAAACTGGAAATGGTGTATTTGGACACAATATATTCACTAGGCTTAACTTTATTTGTATTAGGTATACTTAGGTATGTCTCTTGAAGAACCTATTAGAATTTAGGATATGCAAGTTCACTAGGTACATTTGACAAAAATTGGGAAAATTTACATGACTGGAATTTTCAAAAATGTTGGCTCTGGTTTACGAATTGGCCTGCAGAATACATCCAATGATGTATAAGTGTATACAAGTAGATTTATTATTTTATCAACTGCAGACAAGGTTCTTCAATTGATTGACCGTTTTTATTAAAATTTAATAACATTGTTAAAAGTATGTAACCATAGGATCATAGAAAATTCCATTAAAATATTTTTTTTTTAAATTTATTCTTACTACCTGTTTGGGTTGTACGCTTGAGTACTAATTACGCTAATGGATTAGGAATGGGAAAAGTCGAATTTAGAGGAAGTGAACCCGCATTTGCATGGAGGAAGAGTGGAAAACCATTTAGGAAAAACCACCCCTAGTTCACCTGACCGAGATTCGAACCTCGGTCTCCCCATCCTCGGCAGTCTGGCTCAATACGAAACTAGCCATTAAATTATTTTCTGTGGTGTCTTTGTATCCATTTAGGTTCTTGCAGCTCCAACATTAATTACATTGCCACAGCATATTTTCAATATGTAAGCACCAACACAGGCACAATTATTTGAGCAATAAGGGTGCCTGACTTAGTTAAGGAGCCATAGTTTATGTAGAGTCGACTATATTAGGGATGTTTTATTATTTTTCACACTGAAGTTTTCCTTTCACTTCAGGTAAAATCTGGCAAAATTCCTTAAATTTCACTATCTTTGTGTTCCTATAGGTTAGCTGTTTTTATGTCTTGAATAACTAACTTTGATAGGGAAACAGATTTTCATAAACTTTTTGGGCATATTGAAGTTCAACAATCCTTTCTTTTTTGTTTTAAATGAGTGCCTGGTAAAAGATTCGTTCACTTAGCGCACATATGGTTGTATGTTTCAATCTACCCATATTACTTAAGCAATGCAGGTTTCTAACCACTTCATTGACTGCATGGTCTAATGCACTATTTTTGCAATAGACTAAACTGCTGATGACGGGCAGTTCGAGGTTTGAATCTGGGTCCAGTGAACTGAGTTTATTTTCCAAAATTGTTTTCCACTCTATCTCCATGTAAATGTGAGTACACTTTCTCTAAATATAACCTTCCTAAACCCTAAAAACCATTAGCCTTATTAGTAAATAAATGTATAACCTGAACGGGTAGTAAGATACAGTGCTAAAAAAAACGGTTTCTGCAACATGTTAGATTAAAAATAATTTCATTGTACATCGATTTAAATGTAAACGTAGCAGCACTGAAGGACAGGTACACATAATGCCACTACACTTATTTGTTTGTTTTAGCCAGTTTCACTTTCATGCCTAGCTTTAAGTTTGTATCTTAAAGTGTTGAGTAGAAATAGGTGGTGGAGGGTTCTACAAAATGTTCTCTAAGGTAACAAAGAATATTTAACACTGTTAAGACAAAAAGTATTATACAAAGAAATAATAAAAAAAATAAAAAATATACTATAATTACTAAACAAATGTTTATTCTTCCCTATGCATAGCAAGTGTTTTGTGGTTTTCCATGATCATTAATATTATTTAGCTATTTTAATCTTTAAAATATTTCATGGAGGCTTTCAAATATACAAAATTCTTATAGTTTCAAAAGAATGTTTTACCCTCAGAATTTGGCCGTTTCTATTATCTAAATTTTAAATAGAATAAAATTGGAAAATATAAACTAGTTAAATTTAAATTAATTGAAGAAAACCACCAAGGAAAGAGTAAAAAAAAAATTAATCCCATTTCCCTATGTGGGATTTCTCCAATCAATTTAATAAGTTATCTTTCCTCATTTTTATCAATTTTAATTTTTGTATAATTATTTAGCCACAGGGCCTCCTCATTGTTAAACATTAAACTTTAAATACATTTTAAAGATTTTATATCCTAACATGGCAATTTTTATTTAAAAAGTGGTTTTGTTATTTATTCAACACTAAACATCTAACAAACTGGCTTAGGGCCTATTTTTCAAATCCATTTTACCAGGAATACCAGCTCATCAGAAGTGTTTTGAACTGATTTACAAATTAAATGTACAATATATGATTTATCTTAGAATCCCATCTCAAACTTCTAAAATATATAATAACCTAATTTTACTTCAAGCTTTATAGTTCATACCATTCAAGTTGAGGACAATTCTAGCGATTTGAACTAGTGAAGAATTTTGGAGGGGTTTTTCTTCTTATCAAGATGGACTAGGAAAGTTGAAAGTATTTGCAAACTAAAATTAAAAGCGAGTTATTGGTTGTACCCAAATATCACATAATGAATGAGAACAAAGAAACACTAGCTTTCACCAGATATAGGATGGTTTTCCCCCAGATCCATTCTCATTAGATGGCAGCACTGATATGATTCCTCTGACTGTTCTACGGGGGGCAGTTAAGCAGATAAAGTGTGGTGGCTTGATCTCTAGCAAAGTCTAAAATTATTTATATCAACAAAACATGTTTTAAAAGTCATGAGTTAATGAGGGTAATATGGATTGATATAATACCATGGAAACTTAATTATTTATTTAGTCTAACTAGTATTCATTTTGGATTAAACTTTTTAACTCAAGCATATTGTCAATACCTTTGACCTCATAAGCTGGGAAAGTTTTTGGCTCTAAGTTTGGAATGTTAGAGTGTACGGTTTTAAGTTAAACTTGTTTTCTTAGGTTTGTGCTAAGATAATCTTGCATTCAAAAATAATCTATTTTGTATTCATTTTGTTTCAATAAAAACTCTTATAAGATTGGGAAAAAAATCTAGTAAAATAAAAATTATATTAATATTTCAAGTTCTAAAAACGAAGAATGTATTTGAAGCTTTCCTAGGTCTCATGAGATGATCAAGCTACTACTAAATTTAGAGAAAGACGTTTTATTAACATTGTCGTGACCAGACGAGATGTTATGATTAAATTATTTTACTAAATTTGAGAGAAAGAAATCATGATTACCTCAAAATAAAGTCTCTTGAGTAACTAATCAAATAAATTTTGAAAATTAAACTTTGATTGTAAACGAATACACAACTCCTAGTGATGTTAAGGTACCATAATCACAAAAGTACACCTTTTTTCCCTTTTTTAAGGTATTAGATTTTTAATTGGAGGTCTGCCAATTCTAATATTAAAAAAATGTGAATAATTCAGGTTTGCCAAGTCCAACTATTTTATTTTAAACAAAGATGAATAAAATTATATTAAATATTCCTGAAGTAGAGTAAATATGTGCATTTTTTTATATTTTTTTTATTCTGTGTCTTGAAACAAAATTAAATATATTTTGCATATTTAATATTATATAACTTTAGATCTTTGATCTTCACTATATGAAAGCTAATTGGGGAGAAGGTATGAATTTGGGAAGCACTTGGTAATAGTATTTATGGATGTGGAGAAGGTATATAAAAATGTGGATAGAAATAAAGTCTGGAAAGAAATGGAGGTGTCTGGAGTGAAAAGAGGAGTTGTAATGTGAGTAAAGAATACATGTATGATGATAACCAAAGTTGTGTTAAGACGAAAAGGTGGATGGAGTCTGGAGTGGTTCCAAATAAAAAATGGAGTCAAGCATGGGTGTGCCCTCTCACCAATATTATTTGTAATTGTCATGAAGACTGTGTGGAAAGAATGAAAATAGTTATGTTTGCTGATGGCTTAATGGTATGGCTGAAAATGAAAGAAGAGTGGGTTTAAATATAGTGATGGAAATGTATAGATTGAGGTGTATTGTGGGAGGAGAGAGAATCTATTAAGAGAGCAGGAAGAGGAGATGTTCTAAAGGTCTGTACGACACCTGCTATGGTAGATAAATAGCGAGAAGAAAAGAATCAAAGCAAATAAATGAATGGTGGAAGGATAGAGAAAGCTGGAGGCATTTGACTAAACTGACCTGGGGTAGGCTGGAAGGAAACATGATGATTTTTATCTAGTTGTATCTGGACTATGGCATGTAAGTATATTAAAATTAATATAACATCTAAGATTTCATAAATCTCCCCAATGTCTGGCACAAATCACAGTATTTTCATTACACATCCATAGAGCCTAAAGGGTACAGAGAACTGGTAGGGATTGGCACCTCAAGAGGTGTTCCATTGTCTGGGGTTCTTCATACAAGCAGGCGTCGTCATCCTAGTAGCCCCCACATGATGATGAAACTTAGGTTAATATTAAATATCCTTTATAAATTATTATATTACAAAAATGTTTGAGCACATTTTGTTCTAAGCTGATGAATCAACATGCACTTCATTTCTACAGATTTTGGTCATGAGAGCATTAATTTGTAATTCACATAACAGCACGAAATGAAAAAATTAAAGATAAATGTATATTGTTACTGGGGGTGCTTTGTATCTAAGTGAAGTCAAAGCTAAAATCTTTGCATACCATTGGTGAACAAACATATTTTAAGTATAGCAAATATATATATATAGTCATTAAGACTTAGAAAAGCATTAGTAAATATCGGCCATTATTTTTCTATATTCAAACAAAAATATAATTACTATAGATGCAGGGATTTTCTGTTGTTCTTTAAATCTTAAATATAGATTATGCAAGTATGAATGTTACCTCTGTTTTCTAATAATTTATATTTCTTGAAGAGTAATTATTTGTCAAACTTTAACATTGGCTATTTACTCGATATGTACTATACAGCCTATCGGGTAGGAAATTACTTGTTCATACAATGTTAATCCCAACAATTTTTTTTATTGTCATTTCTTTCTCATATTTTGGAAGCGTCTTATATAGTAACTAAGCCTATATAAAATTTTTACTAGTATTATTGTCAGCTTTTTAATGTGTGTTTAAAGCAATATTTTCTTGAACATGAAATGTCTACCAAGCATACCTTTTAAAAAAACAAATGAAAGACAAAGGGATAAAATGTTATAAGAAATAATTATCAAAGTTAAATATATAACAAAAAATAAACAAAATGATAGAATTATAGAAAAAACAAAGCACAAATATAAGTAAAAATAGTAACAGATATTTACAAACACTTCAATATTTCGATGCTCATATTGCATCTTCCTCAGGAAGAAGACTGAACAGGAAGCTAGCTTCAATGATGCCAACTTTGTTGAGCAGGATGATAACTTCTCTGGAGGAAGTGTTTTTACTTTTATTTTTGCTTTATTTTAATACTATTTTATATTTTGCTTAATGCACTTTATTTCATACTCAAAGTTAAATATAGAATCATCATGTTTTACTTTTAGCAACGAGCTGAGCCTTTCTCTTCGGTAGGCATCTCAGCAATACACCTCTTAATTTAAATATATTAATATATATGCTTATTTTATTTAAAAACTTGAGTAAATAAGATTTCAAACCATTTGCATGCTCCTAATAGAAGGATAATACAAATCATATTCTGCTGAATGCAGTTTTTTAAGTTTATCGAAACGCAAAACTAGAAGTATATTGCTCAAGTTCACAAACTTGTGTTGTATAGTTTGATCTGGTGAAATCACTCTATGAATACATAACAGCCACAGTTCTTCGACTTTGTTTGAATAAACATGCTAAACGTTATATTTGCTAAGAATTTAATTCCTCTAATTTTTTCAACAGTTAGATGTATTCTTCTTTTAATGTCTTTACCAATATCTTTTTGAATTATGATTATTAACTAATGCAATTTCTTATAAATGTCTTCAGACATTTGTACATAGCACTACTTTTTACAATGTAACAATCATTTATTTCAAATAAAGGTTATCAATGCCATTAAACTAGAGTGTCACTGTGGATTCACATCACAAGCTCCAAACCAATCACAAGATTTATAGTTTATCATTTCATCACGAGTAGATATAATATTATTCCACTTTGCTCTGCAGCACACCACTTTTTATAACAACACAATCATAGTTGTAATCATAATCATGTTTAGGCCATGGAAAACAACTGTATCCACAAACCAGCTGTTTCGAGTTGGTGTAACAAAGCATCATGTGTCAACATGTATTTATGATTATGTGGATCAAAGCAGCTTAATATAACTTTCTTTCGACAATACCACAAGTTAATTAAATGGAATTTATTGAATATATTAAAGGTTATAAAAATTAAAATTTCTCATTTGGAACAAAATTGTGTCATGTTAACAATACTTCAAATATCAGTTTTAGTAAACTACCCTCAAGTAATTAATTACTTACTCTGTAAAACAATACCTATATAATAATTCTTATGAAATTTTTTTAACTTTTCAAAATCAGTTATCAGTTAACTTTAAGGCCAGAATCAAAATCCCTATTTGGGCACAAGGTATGACCATATAATACCTCAATATTGAGTGTCAACAAAATTCATTAATTTTTTTTATCACCATGTCATACCTGTTCAAGCTATACACATATAATATAAAATAGTTACTATAATGGGGTAAGGATTAGGAAGGAAGCATTTTAAAGTTAATCTTCCCACATTTGCTTGGAAAGAGAATGGAAAACCATTTCGGGAAAACCACCCTCAGTAGACCTGATCGGGATTTGAACCCCAATATACCCGTCATCAGCAGGCCAGTCTCTCACGAGAGTGACGACTTAGACTAGTGTTTCTCAATCCTTTACAAATAGCAGACCACTTGATAAGCATTCGATTCCCTTGCGGACCACCCACCTTAATATGATATCTACCTGTTACTTGTCGGAGCAGAACATTCTATAGTGAAAGTCTTTATCAAGCGGCAAAGACAGCATATTTAAATAACGTTTCATATACATTGTTTTACAGTTCAATTTTCATAGGAAGAGCCTTATCTGACAGCTAACAATACTGAATATATTTTCAAGCCGTCATAATTATGATCCGTCACTTATTATTAAGAAAATAATAATAATATAGTACATTTTAAGAAAATGTCTGCTCTTCCTATGAAAATCGGACTGTACTTGTTGAACAAATTATAATTGACTTAGCAGAACTAGCCTGTCAATATTATACTCTCTTGATTTATTTCACTTTTTACTTTTTAATAGAATGAAAAAAATATTGTAACAGAAAAATTTCAACCTTGAGATTATGATGAATCTTTAAATAATGTGCCCCATAGTTCAAAAACCATTCTTTATGTCCTAGGGGGTGTTATTTCAATTTTGAATGGGGCCCTCTAATAAATAAATGTTTGATGTTGGGTAATTTTCGAAAATTGACATGATGATTTTATTAAAGTGTATATCTTGGAAGTATAAAAAATACCATTTGAGGTTAGATTATCGATTACTTATTTTTGAAAACTTAAGTCTAAAATTATAACAAAAGCAAATAAACAGCAAGAACAATTTTTATGCAACTGAAATGAGAATGAGTCAGTAAATATATTCCATAGTGTTTTATGAATTAAGTCAAGTTTGGCAAAGAAAACTTTATTATGTTTACACCGTGAGATGAGTTACACTCATTTGCATCGTTTACCTTGCAAGTTCTAAAGATGACCATGAGAGCAAATACCTTACCTTTAAACTAATTGTTTTCACTTTCAAATAAAAAGACTAGTAAGGAGATAAAGATTTAGAGGGTGGGTCACAAGCCCATTCATTATACCCTTAGGTCAAACTTTCAATACTAGGATCCTTTTAGTGGCAAAACTAAATAAAGGGATCTAAATTGAATAAAAAGAGTACATGATTAAAATAATAGTACAAAAGTATAACAGCAAGTACAATGACCATAAAAAATTACAGCCAATTTATTATGACAATTTTATACTGTTCAAAAGTTGCAGACACACATTGCTAGATTAAGTTTAAAATAATTGGTACTTGGGTAATATTTGCAATTTATATTAACAGTTTCTGTTCATAGTTGGAAGAGCATTTTTCTTCCTTCTTGAATTTTGTCCATAATACAAGACATGCTAGTAAAATAAGTCGTGGCTGAAGCATGAACGTTCATTGTTTTCTGAACTATGCCATGAATTCCTATTTATTTAATGAAATAAAACGTACACATTAAGTACAGTAAAGTACCAAAAAATTCACTATATGTTCAAAATGTGCCAAAGGTGGAATAATCCACAGAGAGACCCCACGCAAAGGTCTATATTTTTTTTAGTGGACGACTGAATTAAGGGGCTCAGCTCTGATACTACTTAGGTCCAAACGAGAATCCATGTTATCGTCCAACTCTCCCACGACGGCTCTGAAACAAATTACAATTTCGATCAACTTATTTTATTTTACTAGGGACAACATTTACGATTTATTATTATTAATTTAGGGTATTTAAGATGCACTTTATGAACAAAATGATTAGCTTAATTCTTGGACAGATACAACACATAGTCTCCCAGCTGTTGATGCGTCACCCTGAAAGTTGAACCCCCAATTTCATCGATTATACATTTTTCGGTCATGTCAGTAATCAAACCTGAGACCCTTAACTCAGTAGGCAGACACAATATAGTTTGAGATAATTAAGAATTTATAAATAAGGGTTATAACTTATAACAGCACATAGCTTGCAAAAATTTTAATATTTGGGTACTTGTTGAAATTATTTTAAGAAAAATACTCAATTATTATTTTTGGAACTAAATGATCCCTTACTAACCACAGATATAAGCTTGACATGTTTTATTAGATGCACAAAAAAAAAAAAAANTGTATTATCCTCTCTCCCCATTTTCTTCTTGAAACATTGGATTGCGTAGAGACTGCGTGTATTTCCCCATCGAGGTACAATCACCCTGTTCTAAACACCAAATGCAAACTAGTCACTTTAGTAAAAAATTATGTTTAATTCCTCTAAATTACCCTCTAAAGTATCTGGAAAAAAAAAATGTCAACTCTGCACCATGTTTTATCTTGCATAATTTTGTAAAAACACTTTGAAAAGTGTTCAGTAAACTTACACGTTGTCGCCTCTGATAATGTGCAGTCCCAGAACAACTTGCTCCACACCCTGTGTTGTGCTGTAAACACGCTCATGACTCTCATCTAGTATCAGGTTGATGGTCTGGTCAAAACCTTTCAATGTACCCTGCAATCAAACTGCTATTAACTATTCTTGTTGCATTCAATATTAACTAATACACAATGTAATATGTAAATTTAAAATCATGTTCCCCAACAACGACAATTTGTGCAAAATTACACGAACTAAGAGGAATATATAGTTTTAGAATAAAGAGACATTTAGTACATGTTTAAATTGCAATTTCTATTTAATATATCTCCATAAGGAAAACCTCTTTTCGCTTATCGGAACTCATCAGGGAGGAGTGTGAAACGTGTAACGCAACTTCCTAAAAGAGGAAGAAAAAAAAGTATATTTAATAAAATCTAGATCAAATCTATGTTAGTTGATGTATACCTTTTTTTATTTTTACTTATTTTAATTTATTATGATTCAATAATGCAAGCATCTTTTTACTGAAAGGTTTGGCTATAGTGTAGTAAACTCGGAATCCAGAGACTAGGTTTGATTCCTGACAGCAATGGGGCACCCATACATTTATTTTGAGGGAAGAACATAAAAGTAATTATTTCAGTACTTTTCCTAATTGTAAATTTAAGGGACACTTTTAATGTGAATAGATGTAGGCCCCTACCTTTAGAATAATTTGTAAGCCTCCCTTAATATTTTCAAAACATTCGACATATCTTCAGCCCTAGCCCTAGTTCTACAGAAAAGTCCATGATTTAAGCTTTTAATAAAACATATTTTTGACTGGGGGAGGAAAGAGCAGAACTTGGTGCACCACTATCCGATGATGGACAGGTGCATAGTTGTACATTTTTATTGAGATTCAGAATTCCTTCAGGCCTTGGTAGTTGGTTCTAAGTTACTGAAAACCAGAACTGATACTGATTTATATATATATAATGGTGCAGCCAGATTAAACCATATACCTACTAAATCATTTTTTGGTTTGTCATTTAACCTGTACATTATAAAAACACAACTATGCAAGCATATGATTACAAAGTTCTTTGAAAGAAAGCAACACTTACTAAACATAGACACAAAAATAAAAAATAAAAAGATGACCCAAGGTACTTGAATCTATGCAGAGAGAGAATAGGGAACCAAATGGGAAAAAAATCACCCTCAATACACACAACCAAAATTAAAAATTTGACCTCCCTGTCACCAGTAACACATAGTTGACGAGTTTGACATTTAGCCCTACTCACTCGTGTAGGTTTTATATATATACTAGCAGACCCGACAGACGTTGTCCTGCCCGAACGTTGGCTTTTTGTTTGGGTGGCATAATTGAAACAAATACTATGTGATCATCACAATTACAAATTCACAATGAACTCAAATTAGTGACTAACACAAATATTACAAATTCAGTGTTTGTCAAGACAACATACAAAATAAAACATCTTTTCATTTTTGGCATTTCGCCCACAACTCCACAAATATCAGCTGTATTGAAAAACAAACGTAACTATGAATTATTCTCAGAAGTTCAATTATTCATGAACTTTTCAGAAGGTTTTAACGGTCAATTATTGATGAACTTGTGATTTTTTTAACGGTCAATTATTAATAATATATTCATTATTATAAATATTGGGG
>CABFWB010006932.1:15946-28742 GCA_902151455.1 Timema bartmani
CCAGGTCACCAAGTACAGAAGAATTATATATATCAAGATAAGATGTAACAATTATTTTAGTGACAATACTTACGTCCGACACCTTACCCCTAGACCGCCAGGTCACCACGTACAGAAGAATTATATATATTAAGATAAGATGTAACAATTATTTTAGTGACAATACTTACAACAAAGTTTCTCCCATCTGCTGTGATTATTGATACAGTATCTAAATTTGCTATCTAAGGAAAACATTTTGTTAATATTATCAAGTTTGTGAAGGGAGGGGGTAAATCTAAGTGCTCTAATTAGACATAGGCCCACTAAACCATAGTGAAATTTTCTAGGATAATCAGTGCTTGGACTGATTTTATTTTACATAAAGCAATTTGAAATTACACAATAAGCATGCAAATCATTTAGGGTCATGTTGGATACACTGTCTTTATACATGAAAAAAGGTTCAGGTTGTGAAGGATAGACTGGACCTTAGATCTTAGTAGAAAGGCCTAGGTACTGTACCTAGTGGAATGTGTCTTTTTAAGATCATGTTACCGTGGAGTAAGTGGAATCTTTCACTTGGGGCGCAACACATAATTATGCACAAATTAATATAAACTATAGTTTGATATAAGATTTCACTTTTTGTTGTTTAAAGTGTCCCATATGAAAAGTCAAAGAGGCCTAAGCTATACTTATTTTGAAAAGTTTCACCTCCAAAGAGTTTTATTAGTGGCGAAGTCAAATTTGGTATGGTTGTAGAGGAGTAGGATAGGTCCATAATTTATCAAAATTGTCTTGAATGCTCTATAACTTATACAAAAGTATTCTTATGCAACATTAATTATGGTTAGAGTAGACCCTATAGCCTATAGGCTGCTATGTGTGATTGTAAAAAACATATTTCACTTTACGTTATCAGTATGGATTATTATTAAGAATCTACACACCAAGACTAAGGATATTTACATTACAAATCATTAATATTCTTATTTTTTTATTTAGTAGGCCTACAGTAATTACCTAGATTGAACTTTAAAATATCTTAGGCCTATAAAAAAGTGTTTTCAACATTATATCATCTTGATTCTTGGTCCTAATTGATCCCTATTTAATTTTCTTGGACCTATTATTTTCCTAATCATTTAAAATTATTTTAAAAAAACATTAAACAGTAACAACATTATAAACTTCAGCTTAATTGAATCTTTTATTTGATTATGTGGAAGGTTATGGTTTCTTAGGTTGGGATAGGCTTACCTGAGTCTACAACATCATCTTGGGACTATTTTATTCTTATTATTCCTTTAAATAGGCTGTTTGTGGAGTTATTTGTATTTTATAGAATCATCGCTATTAGTGAGAGTTTGATTATTAGACTACATTGCTGAGTATTGGTAGGTCACTATGTCCCTATTCTTGTTGTGCCAAAAAATAAAATTAAGAGCATATGAAAGAAAAGGGATGAAACCCAAAAACCATACCTTTCAGACCAATTTTTTCACCCAAGAAACACGAAAAGTATAGCCTAAGTACCGGCATTATGCTTACACAAATGCAGGGAATCCAATGATACTATATTGAAGATTATTAATAAACTTAGATATAAGTTATAACTAACTTAACAATACTATTCAGAGCCAAAATCATCTAACCTAATACAGTGGCCAAGTGGTATAAGGCGTCATTCTTGTATTATTGGCCTATTGATGATGGGGAGATTGGGTTTCGAATCCTGGTCTAATCTTGGCTACTGAGGGTGGTTTTTCCTAAATGGTTTCCCATTCTCCTTCCACACAAATGCGGTCAGATTACCTCAAAAATGCTTTCTTCCTCATTCCTACCCCATCAGAGTAATTATCATATAATGTGTATAACCTGAACAGGTAGTAAGACACACTTAGAAAAAAAAATCACCTAAGCAACGCAGGAATAGTTTGCACACATATGTATATATGACCTTGGTCAAGGTGAAGAAATTTTTTTTTGAGGTATTAATGTGCACTTTGTGAATTGCCTGGTTATATCAACACACAAGAATTTCTATGAGCGAAAGTGAGAGGGCCTACCAATTTTGCCGGAAAAGGTATCTCTACTTATCTTCCGGGGTTATTTTACATGCCACAATCAATATGAAACCGACGAATTTATTTTCCCTTCCAAGGAAATTGTGCTATGGATTTTTAACGTTCAAGAAAATTCTGTTGACCTCAGTTGGGTTTGAACCCACGAACATCGGTTTCTGAAGTGAGCACTTTACACCAATACCACCGACGTTGACTGAAAATAATCAAAACAGCAAAATGTGTCCAGAGTTAGTTATTAGATTAAGTTGATTGACCAAAATTGCTGTTTAAAATATTGAAGAGGGGTCAACTAAATACAATAAGGAGGTTTCTCCTTTCTCCAGATTTTGATATCCTTCCAACTTCACAAATCTGTATAGGACTAGTTCCTTTGACCAAATGTTTAAAATTGATATTTAAAGTCTAGATTTTCATAATTTTATGAAATTTTTACAAACTTGAATGCCATAGGAATCAAAAATTCGAGCGTTCCATCGCTAATTACTAGGTTTTTTACAAAAAAATTTAACCTATGCTAGCCTTCATTATGAACTGACTCAATCTAGCCTTGTTACCTTTCTATTTAGTAATAAATTAGAAACTCAATTAATATTCACAAAATAAACCATTTTACTTTTGTAGTATAAGATGATGTCATATCATAAGAGATCGATTAAATTTTGTGTTGGTGTTTACATTTGGACTTGGGTTTTGATGAGTTGTCTAAATGTTATAAAAATAAAATAATTTCAAATAAATAGTTATAGTAGACCATTAATTCGATGTGCCATTCCCTTGTGAGTGTAATTATAGTGTTACTAAACTTTTCTACGATTTTATATCTTACTGTAAGTAAAATACAGTTTATTATACAAGGTTCTTAGGCATCATTCCTGAAAGAACACATATCTTTTAACAATCACAGAAAGTACAATAGCTTATTTCGTAAATTGTCTATATTAATTTAAAAAAATATATTAAGCTGACACTGTCTTTATTTTGAGTTAAGTCACTAATTTTTTTAAGTAGGGCTTAATAATAATTTTAAATTCAAATGGACTGTAGAGGTATTTGAATGTCCTTTTTTTTAACGACTATAGTATAAAACCATTTGGCATTCTTAAATATGCAATTATGGCAAAATTAATTCTGAGAATGAACTAGAAATAACCTTAATATCATGTTTATAAATTTAGTGAAAGCAAGCACTTTTTTCTATGGTATACTTGGTAATCTAAGAAGATATTAATTAAATAACATGATGCAGAATTCAACATCACAAAACATAACCTATATAATTAAATTTAAGTTACTCAATTAAAAAGTAGTCTCAAAGGATACGGTTGACATAGCTTTCTAAACCTGACGCCATTCTCGTAAATGTATATTAAAATATCCGTTCTTCTATAAAGATAAGTGGTTATCAAACATACCACAAAAACTATTTAACATTATCGTTGCATTAGTAATTTAATGTAAGCAAACAGTAACAGCACAATTCAAAATAACCATCAGTAAACAACTATAATCATAAGAAAGGACTATTATTTTTCTTCGTGTAAGGAATTAGTAGGCGGTAATGTTGTCAGTCTGCTCACAGATCAAAATACCAGAATTTATTGTAAAATATTTGTGCTAAGATTTAAGATGGAGCATTAGTTTTGAATACGAACATTGAAAAATAATGAATATATTAGGCAAAACGCATGACTAACAATATATAGCCCAGAATTTAAGAATGAGGAAGTTGATATTCATAATTTTCAATGAGAGTGTTTATAATCGATACATACCGGTAGTTACTAGTGAAATGTAAATTGCATAAAGTTAATTAAACTAACTTCATAGTTAAAATATAGATAATAATCATTGGACTTAAGATGTATCAGCCAATCTGAGGAGAGGATATAGCCAGCAATTAAACGCTGCTATACAACCACACCAAAAGAAGTAGCTGTAGTCCTCGTAACTAAACACATCAAACTGTGAAAAGTATTGGTGTTAGAGGAATAAGTCTTATATCAAAATAAAATTCAGTTCATGATGATCATTTCGTACTCTTATACTACCCATCTATTTCTATTAGGAAAAAACATTTACACAAAGTGAAAATATGTCTGCAATAAAAACCTCATTATAGTTCTTTCATTAGAAAACAATTGTTTCAAAGCAAACCAATTGGAATATAGAAATTTTAATAACACCCTAATGTCTTTTAAGGTTTTTACAGTGAGTTCTGAAAAACCCTATTGTGATTGTCCAAGTAGTTTACGAGAAACTGTGAGTTGTGTTTTAGGATTTTCGGTTATTTGATAGCGGTAAATATGATACCACTTGGATTTACCCAGCAAGAACTTAAAAATGTGGCTGTCTTGCACGCTCGTGTCATGAATTCAAATATAATCTGCATTTTGCACGGTGCCTATACACCATTTACTATCGGTTAGGCACAAATATAAACTAGGCCTTAGTAAACAACATAAAATAAAGAATATACATGTGATATGAGGAAAACATGGATAGTTAAAGGCAAATTTTCGTAACGAGAGCATTTTAGAAGATGATAACTTTGTTTTTGCAGTTAGGATTGAAAACATTTTATAAGAGTTTTATTTTTATATCAACGAAAATTAATTTTATTTCCATGTTTCTTTACGTGATTTCGCGATTGACCTGGTATCGATGTTTACGGTTTACGAACAGAACTTTTTGCGCTCTTTAGTATTGTGGCCGAATATAACCCAGGCAATACTTTGAAACCGCAGTTTCCTGTTAAAGGTACTTAAAAATCGTTTGGTTATGGATACCCTTATAGAATTGGTACCTACGTTTTTATTTAGGCATATATACTCTCACAAACATGCTTCATGTTTTCTGTGGGCTATTTTTTAAAACATAAGTTTAGTAGTTATAATGTGTAAATATTAGGCCTAGTCAAAATAAAAACCAATCTATCCAAGAATGTAATTAAATGGGGAATATTACGTCAATTTGTAGTACATGTAGGTTTTAATTAATTAACCTACCAGGTGTTATATCTGCTCTACCCCAAACAATAGTTTTGTTTAACGGAAAACAACTCAAAGTCGTTTTCGTGCTTCACCCTGGCTCGAACCATTTGGTTAGTAACACTCTCTACCAAAACGTAACCAAAATAGTGAAAACTCGCCTTATGATACTAATAATTGCATAGGTACAAAAATAAAATCAACAACAATAAAGAAAAGAATTAAAGAAAAAGTAAGCCCAACATTTCACGATTGATAATGTGTCCACAAAACATGAGTAGAAGCCAATAATTCATATAGGTACTATTGAAATACTTTTTTACTTACCGTGTTGGTAAGACCCATTGCATTCGCAACTCTGGACAATGGGACAAATAAACGAAAGACGTGACTCTTGTTGGTCTGAGGTTGGTGTTGGTTTTGTGCGTGTGTCGTAGATCTTGATAAAGGTCACCAAGGATCAGTGGTGGAAAATAGACCTCTGCAGGCCTGCTTGTGCAAGGGTTGAGCGTAAAAGTACCCCTGCATTGCAGAAGTTGATGAAAATATTCATTGCTTGTACATTTTTGTTAAGTTATCATAAAAATCAAATTTATTCATTCTTACTTTTAGATTAAATGAAGAGAGGGAATTGCTAAACATTAATGTTTTTTTAATGAATTACATACAACACATAAAAGTAACTATTTTGTAGCATCATTTGCAGCATGTAAATTGTTCCCTTTAATAATATGCATCATGCATGTGTGTAGGTTGCACTGGTGTCATCGCCTTCTGATCATTGGGAGGAGTGGAGGTGGGGGTGAGGGTATATATCTTCCCTTACCTTCCCAACTCTCTTGTTCTTCTCATTATAAAACAATGTACCTATTATATTTATTAAGAGCTCCCCTTTCCACAACTCTGTACAATTTTTCCTCCTTTAGATACTTTAGGATGATGCAATCAACAGAATTTATGTCAGCTGTATTGCAATTAGGGATTAAATCATCTCATTGAACTCTTTGAAAGGCTAGTGTCAACCATATATTTATTCATTCAAAATACATTGTTTATCTACTCTTTAATTACATTTAATGCGTGGACATTTTTATAGAATAAAATCTTGCTCTACCCAATCTTGATTTAGAAACAAGAACATGATAAGTATATAGTTTCCATTTAATCACAAACTGATCCAAAAACGCTCCTCCACCTCCTCCTCCTCCTCCTCCTCCTGTCCCCGTTTGATATGAAAATCTTCGCAAGTCTGTCCAGGTAAACAGTTTCAAATATGTTCTGGTGGACAAAGCACAAAACTACGTGGTTAAGCTTTGTCTGTGTCATCGTTGACCGCAGTTTACTATTAAAAAACCTTCGAGATAGCTTATGGAGGTATAGGCTATATAGCTCGACAATTTTCTTGTCTCTAGTGGTGGGGGGTACACCCCCAGAACCCCAAAATTTTAGGTGTAGGGGTTGGGTAAATCATAAATTTCCACCTCTGCCATGGACCAGGTTTCATAGGCGTGTTATTAACTTTACTTATAGTGTTTTATGCTTAGTATCAACAGGTTAAATGTAAGCAAAAAAAAGATATAACATATTATTAGAAGTGGGATAAAAATATTCCCAGACAATGTGAAAATAAAACAACTGTAAATCTAGCGTACCTATGAGTGCTTATCTAGCAGCATGTTTTTATAGTTTTAGCTGGTTTTGCAGATGTAGAGGAATCCACAACACCCTCTTGGATTAATCATATTTGTGTGTTTATTTAAATTCCTGAGTGTTGAGAGTCTCCATCCATTGTTAATTTATTTGTGAAGCATCAATTCCAATACGGCAATTAACTAAATTTCCAAACAGTAGCAAACTTTTGTGAATGCGCATAAATAATGAAAATAAACAAGTTAGCCTACGGGTGACTTATACTATTTATGATTTGTTTTGAATTATGTAAGTTAATTTATGAATACACCAGACTACGTAGTTAAATTTGTGTGTATGTTTTAAGAAGAGTATGTTAGACTTAACCGTATTCATGTGAAGAATAAACAAAACAATTTTACTAGTATTAAAACTTCTATAAAAATAATAGTATTTGTGAAATGAGTTAATAAAGTAGAAACAATATGTCAGTTTAACGACATGCAGCGCCGAAAATATTTGAATCCAGGCGTGCAAGCACCAAATCTAGTCATGGAAGCTGTTTAATATGATGCAGTGCAACAGGGAGTGGTTCAACATAATGCAGGACAACAGGAAGCAATATCATTGACCAGTGACGTGTGGTCAATTCTAGACAGAGGGAAGCCATAAGGCTACAATAAAGTGGGTCTGATGGACCCTAGTTTAATTGGGAAAGTGAAAGCTTTCACTGACTCGTCCTTTTGTTTGTGTATAATTTAAAGTATTAGAGCGAAAAAAAGAAGGGGGAGGGGAACACAAAATATTTATGGAAAAAAATCAAATAATAAGTGATCTTAGAAATATTACTTAATCAATAAATTATATACATATATATTTAAATAATAATTGTAATAATAATAAATAATAACGATCAATCTACGATTGCCAAAATTTTCTCTGGGGTTGTGGCCTGCAAATGAGTTTGACTTTTGGCACGCATTTTAACAGCTTTGCAAAATCCGGATGTATATTATACGCCACTATCGTTAGTAAATAATAGGCTCAACTATATAGTTTTCCGCCAACCTATCTCCTCGATAATTACTAAACACTTTCATAAATCTGAGTATTGAAATGTCAGAGTTATTTTGTTGTTGATTGGTTGCTTAAAGATAGAGTGGGTCTGCTTGTTTAAATTATTTTCTTTTTTCGTCAAATGATATTGACGAAAAACTATGCTTCAAAATATTACTTATGAGTTTTGACACAACAACCTTCCACTGCTGCATTTGTTTACGCGCTCGTCATTCTACTACTGTATGCAAAGAAACAAACTGCTTCCCTTGGAGGATTAAACAAGCGTCAATATTCTTGTAAAATAAAACTAAACTTACTGTAAATTGGGATTTTGTAATATTGTGCCCATAATTATATCTAGGAACAATTAAAACTGCTAAAACCACCTAAAAATAAGAGTTTAACAGTATATTAAGTACGGTTATACATCAATCATTAAAGTAAACTGAGCTAATACTCATCTAGGGAAACGCTGCTTCCCTTTCCTCGATAAGTGACGGACAGAACCGGAAACAAATGATTGACGGAATAAAGAGCCAGCTGGCTGGCTGGTCAATGGTCAATATGAGAGAAAACTGCTTACTCTAAGAAAGAAGAGCTGCCACCCCAACTATTATTAATAGTATACTAATCATTGTAGAGGTTTCTTATTATAATAGTTTGTTTTGACTTAATTTTCCTCTTAGTTTCTTTATTCCCTTTTTAATTTTAGGGAAGCATTGCTTACCTTGCTTCTATTGAATGAACGTCACTGTCATTGACATTCCAAGATTTACTGCAGTTGTTAATGAAGATAAATAGGCAATGCGATCAGATGCTCGTTTAACTCTTGAGATATCAACAACCAATGGAATCAGCGTTGTTGTGGTTTGACTACGGCAGTGAAAGAATTATATGAGTTGCGTGCTTGACTAGAGAGTTAGAGATGGTGAAAAATGAAAGTGAACATGTCGCGATCTGTTGTTGGATCCGTGTTCTTGTAAACAGTAGGATGCTATGTATTTCTGTTAAATAAAAAGAGAACGTGTGATTCCAACCGAGTATCCTGTGCTTATCTATTTCGGACACTACAAACAGCATGCCTGATTTGAGGAAAACTATTTCCAATTTTAATGGTGAAGCCAACAGCCTAGACCCTGCAGATTCAGATAGTAAATATAACTGCTGAACTTCACCAATGGCACATACAGCATTTAAGTTGGAATCAGCCAAAACCCATATGACTAGAGTTGACCAACTGTCACGAATGACAGAAATAGAATAGCAAACTAGGGGTTTGAACACCAATCTGTGTCCCAATTTCAAATAACCTTAATGGGAACTGTGGGTGTTCCTGAACTTTTTGAAAAAATTAAGAATTGCGTTCAAGTGAAAGGTTTGAGCACAGGCCTCCATGTTTATGGGAAAGTAAGACTTTGCAAGAACTTAAGACCAAATTTTTCTGACACCAAAAGCAAGTTGCTATTGTTTTGTGGTGTATAGCGATTTAAGTGCTGTTGTGGTGAGCAAGACACGCGAAGACATGGATGAACATGATTTCCATAACTTTGTTAAGTCAACGTTCAAAGAGAATTTCAGATCGCCCTAACAAACAAGGCAGTAACGTATTCTCTGGGTATGCTAGTATTTCACCGTATAACCATAATTATATGGACCTAGTTTTTTTTTAATTCAATGTTGTTTGTGTTGTTTGTGCAAACTGTGTGAATATTAATGTTTAGATTGAGAAAAAATGTACATGTCTAATGTATCTATACATGATTAGTTTGAAAACAAATTTTTGTAACTCCTTTTTTATATAAATAACAGTAAATGACAGCTTGAAAGCATATGGATGGCACAAGAAAAAACATAAAATGACAGTGTAGGCAAGCAATTTTTTTATATAGTATATTTGGTAAAGAAAAAACTAAAGAAAGAACTAACCTGCAGGATCCCAGCCAATATAGTAAGTAGAAGTAAAGATCAACGAATCAGGAACTCAAATATTAAAGCAACATTAGATAATATTAAGCTTAGGTAACGATTCATGATTCTGTTGGCTGCAATTCTGTCTTTCATTAAACGGGGATGGTATTGTTTTTGAATGATAAGTGAATATTTATAAATAAGCAGTTGAGATAGTAGTTTTAATAGAATTCTACATTTTTTTTATTAACAGAGAAATATTTCAAAATTGAGTACAAACCTCAACGGTGTTACTAAAGAGGACCGGACAGTATAAATGAACTACTGTAGGTACCTATATAAATAATAATAATATGTTATTTCGAGTAAATATTATATAGTGACAGTAACAAGTAACAATAACAAAAGGTAGACCTACATTTAATTGCCAGCTAATTCCTTGTAGTAGTATATCAGAAATAGAAAATATTATTATATTCCCAAACACATTTTTAATTATCCAGAGAAAAAAAAAGAAATAACCAGTCTTAGAGACTATTAACTAGAATATTTCCTAGAAATTACATATTGCCACTATTCTGACATAAACGCTAAAGTTCCATAAACTCACATATTTCACAAGTAAAAAAGGGACAGAGAACAGTATTTTATGTGTAATGACCACAATCGATCGACTCGTATTGAGTCCACATTAATATCCGAGCTTTTACATAAAAGCTCCCTAACTACTATCATTATGCTCCGTTATAACATTAAAAAAAAATTGTTAAAGCTTCATCAATTCAAAATATTTCACAAGTCAAAAAGGGATAGAGAACAACATTAATGTGTTTGACAAACACTCTCACATAAACAACAGTGTGTTTGACACACAATCTCACATAAACAACAATGTGTTTGACACACAAATCTCACATAAACAACAGTGTGTTTGACACACAATCTCACATATACAAAGTTGCTAGCAATAAAGACCTTATCCAGAATCATAACATAAGGTCATATTACATAGCTTGAATACATATCTATCAAACATTAGATCATATTACATAACTTCAATAAACGTTTATCTAAAAAAAAATAATCTGATGTAAATAAAACAGTATTAATCCAAAAGTTAATTTTGACTGAAGATTCCAAATATTAACAAGTATTTTTTTAATGAATTTTAGGCTGAAACACAATTAAGTTGAATTGATTTATATATAAATTACTCTTACATCATATTTAACATATGAGCTAACGATCTAGCTCCTCTTTGACTGAAATCGCCGCCAAGAGTGATTTTACATAGCCCCTCCTGGGGTGTTGAATACAATAGTTTCCCCAGAGAAGGATGAAGGTAAGTTCCTTTCACTGATGAAGAATTTGTCATCATTATTAAATTCACCCCGTCTCACAACTTGTTTAGATTATACGCATATGTACTAATTGCGCAAATAATTTAGGGATGGGGAAGTCTAAATTTAGATGAAGTGTATTCGCATTCGCGTCGAGGGGGAGAGGATTTTTTTTTTCAATACACCCGACCAAAAGTCGAATCCTTATCTCCTTGTCTTCGGCATTTTAATCTACTGCGAAAGTGGCACCTTAGATCATATGGACCCCGAGGTGGGTCTGATGAAGAAGCTCAAGGAAGTAGGAACTGACTGGAAAGATAGAAGATTGCTAGGAAACTTGTTCAAGCAAAGAATAAAAGTAAAATTAGATCTAGGAAGACACCAATAGCGTAAAGATAAGGAGAGGAGTAAGGCAGGCGTATCGCTTATCAATCACCAATTATTTTCAATCTGCACGGAGAACATTTATTTTCAACTTGTACCTGTACTTGCTAAGGAAGTTTTTGAAAGATCTGAAGAGTTCAAAACAGGACGTGAGATAAGTACAGTGATATTCGCAGTTGAGTTGGTAGTATAGGTGAAGCAAGAAAAAAACAAGCTACGATGAACAAACTAGTTGAAACTGGAAGATCGTATGGAATAGAAATTAACATTGACAAGTCGAATGTAATACGGATAGCTTGGAGAGAATAACCTCGTGGTGGGAAATCAACAGTGGGTGAATGTGGATCATATAAAGTATTTAGTGAGTTTAATTGTGACAGACGCACAATGTTCACGAAGATACAGTCAAATAATAATCATGGCCAACGCCGCTTTCAGCAAGAACTGACTTGCAAACAGGATCTGGAGATGAGGTAGACACTTGTAAAGTGATGGGGCATCACTTTGTATGTAGTTGAAACATGGACCCTGAGGAAAAAGGAGAATACTTATTTGGAAAGCTTTGAGATGTGGAGCTGTAGGAGAATATAGAGGATAAAACAGACAGATCTTGTGACTAATGAATAAATTATAAAAAGTAAATGAAAGAAAACCATTAAGAATTTGATTTTACGAAGAAAGTCCAATTGGATGGGTCGCATAATGAGAAGAAGTGGTTGTCATAAAAAAACAAGGGAGAGGGGGTAAGTAAGACCACTAGTGCAACTGATTGATAATATCAAACAAAGAGATTAAGGATATAAAAAAAGAATTAGGATATGCTGAAGGAATGTGGAATAATAATAATAATAATAATAATAATAATAATAATAAAGTAAGAGAAATAATAATAGTTAATTGATAACATTTTACTATATTATTAGCATTATTTTATATGTGTTGATTATATAGTTCAAAAGGGACAACGGCGGATAGCTTTGCTCGACTTATGAATACGTCAAATTGGATTTAGTAGTCTATTTTTAAGCATCAGATATGTTCATTTGTAAGAAAATTGTGGTATAGTCATGGGTGTAGAAAGGGGCGTGTCAGAGGGTTCATAAATAGGCCTACGTATAAAAATTGTTTATTGGCAAACGGTATGGTACAATTTTCTAGTAGACACCCCTAGAAAGAATAGCTTTCCATGTCTTTGCGTACAGTCCTATTTGGGTCATGTATTTAACGAATAAAAATAAATAGACTAATATGGTACTTTTTTTAATTTTCTGTTTTATGATTTATATTTAAACATAGCTTATCCTTTGTTAGTTGTTCCCAAACTGGGGAGCGCATCCCCCAAACATTATTATTACTATTAGCGCCACGTCATACTAACCGTTCGGGTTATACGCAATTACGCTAATGTGTAATGATAGGG
>CABFWB010006933.1:11833-28736 GCA_902151455.1 Timema bartmani
TACACATCATAGATAACATTCCAAAACAAAGAATAGGTACTTTTAATATATGTTTAAAATATTGTTTCGAATTGGGTAAAAAGAAATTGTTAAAAGTAATGAAATAATGTGAGAAAACTTAAGTTTAAGTTATTTTAAATGTAAAATATAACATGTAATTAAAAAACTTAACATTCATAACAAAACAGTGTTCTTTTACAAGTGTTGGTAACCTAAAACCTAAACATATGATTTTTGAACTGTCATCCAGGTAAAGACCTATCGTGAATGAATTATAACTGTCTTTATTGCTGTACATGGTGGTTATAGGGAAACCCTAAAAATTAAGAGTTTTTTGTTTTGCTAAGAAAAACAAGAGAATATCAGGTTAGGCCCTACTTGATTGAATAAAGCCCCATTCATTTTACACCTAAACACTAAAACAAAAGAGAAATTTTGCTACTCGAATGTTAACATAATGCACTGCCTCAATATGGTGTTCTAACGTGAGATGGTTGCACAAGTTTTGTTTCTATACTAGATTCACCATTTGTCAGGAAAACCTTGAAAAGTCTGAGAATTTTATATAAGATGTTTTTTAACCATTCTGATGTATATTTCTCAGGGCCTCTTGTCAATCCTGCGTAAGTTGAAGTCTTCCCCAGAAAAAGAACTGCGGTTGCTACTTCTGGGCTTAGATAACGCAGGTAAAACCACTCTTCTCAAGTCACTAGCCTCGGAAGACATCGCCCACATTACCCCCACTCAAGGGTTTAACATAAAATCTGTCCAGTCGGAAGGTTTCAAGCTCAACGTGTGGGACATCGGAGGGCAGCGGAAGATCCGACCGTACTGGAGGAACTACTTTGAGAACACAGATGTGCTTGTAAGAATTTATGATTGATTGCTCTTTCTGCTAGTAATAGACCGTAGACTATAATTTTTATTTTAAAATATGGACTAGGTAACTTATTTTTTTAAATAGCTAAAGTGCAACATTTAAGATTTTATCAAAGGTAAACCAACTTGTTTGAAAACGAATAGCCAAAGATATTCACAGTTTCTATTTCACCTGCTTCGTTTGTTGAATTAGACTGGACTCCCGATTAAAGAGATGATGGTTTTAATCTCGGTTGGATGTATTGGCGGCAGGTTTCCATACATTGTTTTTCACTACAGCTCCACACGAATGTGGATATATTTCCTCTATATTCAACCTTTCACATCCTTAACTCGTAAGTGTAACTATGTCTGTAATCCAAATGAAAAGTAAGATGTAGTGCATAAAAAATTATTTTTGTGATTGCGCACCACACATCCAAGAGTGTCGTTCACAGATATACGTGATCGACAGCTCTGACCGTAAGCGGCTAGACGAGACAGGACAGGAGCTGGAGGAGCTGTTATCCGAGGACAAGCTGGTAAACGTTCCGCTGACTGATCTACGCCAACAAACAGGACCTGTTACACGCCGCACCGGCAGCGGAGATCGCTGAAAGACTGGGGCTGCACACCATCAAGGATCGTCCATGGCAGATACAAGCGTGCTCAGCCACAGTCGGGGAGGGCGTTAAGGTGCGTCTTCTCGTAGCCTTGCTGCAGAAAATTGACTGTACAGTACAATTTTCATAGGAAGGGAATTTTAGAAAGATAAACTTTTTTCACCCAACATTGATAATAATTTGTTATATTATTAGTCTTATTTTAAAGGTATTGACAAAATTTATCAAAAGTTACAGCTGCAGATCACATGACTTGACGTATGAATACATGAAACTAGATCTAATGACTTTTCTAACTGTTAGGTAAGGTCCTTCCTGTGAAAATTGTACTGTGGCTTACATTATTTTGATGTGACTAACTTCGTACACATTTGTGACAACTAGGCTGACCATAATTCCTCCATACAAAAACAGAACGGTGTTTGGGGGGGAGGGAAAGGGGGATGCTCAAAATGAGGACATTAAAAAAAAAAAGTTATATCATAAAGAAAAATATTGACCGTACAAAAATTCTTCACAGAACCTACAAAAAGCTTTTTGGAAGAGGTAGACTGCATTTATTATGCTCAAAACATGAGTATTTTTCAGACGAACTTACTTTATGCAACAAATTTCAAAAATTGCTTTCTAAAACTTTCAAAAATGTAAAATGAAAACTTAGGAGTATGTGAAATCCATATACTGCAACCAACAATTGTACTGAACAGGCACCACAAATGTTGACAACATTTTTTTTGTATCGATGCGCCGCTACCGATGGTGACACAAATGACTGGTTCCTGTACTAGCAGCAATTGATAAAAACTTTGTTATGTTTTATGACTGACCAATATTCTTGAAGCATATTTCGAAGTTTTTATGTAAACAATAAACAAATAGCATTTTTACTAAAACAATGGGACAGCCGGGATATAGCAAAAAAAAATAAGTACGGTCCCATTCAAAAAGATAAACAAGTGACATCACAGTCCAGTGTGAACTGCTTCTCTTTTCACTCCAAAAGTCATATCATGTTTATTCCTGCCCTGTACCTTCGGTACACAAAAGTAATCTTACATTTGGACTTAGAGCTATTTACAAAATTAACTTTCATCTTCTAAATTTTCTTGTTTCCATCCCTTTAAGTTCCTTTTATTTAAGTTTATGAAAAAAAAAAAGGTGGAAACATTGTAAAATAATGCTATTATTTAAGTGTAAGGGAAGGTAACCAACCTGAAAGGATACGTAAGTTAGGCCTCGATAGAAAACAAATGCTTCTCTCTTCATTTATTCACATAATTTTCACACTTTCAACTTAAGAGGACTTTCACAGTTACACAGGATTTTTAATTTTCGAAAATAATCCTTTTTCATATTAATCAAGACAGAGAAACAAAAAAATGTTTCAACTACATATCTTAAATATATTGCCAACTTTTTGTGTGTGTATTTTACTGTATTTTTAATCATCATCATCATCTGTTCCAGCCTGTGGTCTGATTAATTTCGTAAAATGCCTCTATCTTCTTTTATCCTTCCACCATTCTTCCTCATTTGATCACTTCCCTTCTTCTCCTCTCACTTTCACACTTTCTGTAACCTGCTCCTCCCATCTCTTTCTTGGCCTCCCTTGCGGTCTTTTTCCTACATATTTCATTTCCATAATTTACCTTTGAATCTAAATTTTAATTTGAATCTTGGAAATATTATTAACATAAGAAGAAATATAAAAATATAATGGAATAAACATAGAAATATTAACTAAATGTTAACATTATTTCTCTTAATCCACACATTATAACATTCATACATTCAGTTAAATGCTAAATTACTGGTCTGGGGTATGGTTGTTAAGTTCATCCTATAATTATTTCTGAACCACTAGAGCTATAAAACAAATTACCATATACTTGAAAAATATACATATATATAGGATTTGAGTCTCGAATTTGAAATGTTCTAGAATTTCAGATATTCTTATGAATTTAAAGGAGTTGAGGGGTCCTATCCCAAATTTAAGTTGATTACTTTTTTTTTTTTTTTACAGCTCTTGCTATTGCTAAACATGTAGTTCAATAGCCAATGTTTCTTTTATTGTGTGTTTTCAATGTGTCTCTTCTAATGATAAAGGGACATCTCTGAAAATTTAAAACAATGTGTGACATGTAATATAGTGCAATAGTTTGAGAAGAGAGGTGTGTTTTTCTATCTAGACCTAACTTAAATATCCTTTTAGGTTGGCTTCCTCCACTATCAAGGACTTTACATCACTGTACAGTGTGTCTACATTGTCTTATACATTTCCAAGACATTAGGCAATAATTCATTTTATTACTAAACTCTGTTTTTTCCATCCCGCAGGATGGGATGGAGTGGGTCTGCCAAACTGTCAAGAAAAAATAGCTCTCCGTGCCATTGTCGACGAGACGGCGTTATTTGCGTCTGTTGCTTGAGAAGTGCGCACATTACATTTCTAGAGGCCTTAACAAATCTCTCATATCAGTTTGGACTGAAACTCTTTAAAAAATGTGCCTCTTTGATTATTTGTGGGAGGGTTGACCGGCCGTGGAATATATTGGACAGGAAGTTAAAAGATACTTGAAACTACTATTTTTGCACATTGCGCCTATTTTAAGGGGAAAGAAGACACATCAAGATTACTGTATTGTACTTTGTTTTTTGCTGTAGTTAGTTTTCTTTTAAATATCTAGACCATTTGGCTTTACATTTTGAATTTAGTAATTTTAGTAGTTTTTTAATTGAAATAAGTTTTCAGGGACAATTTGGTCGACTCTCAGTCACAAGATTTGTATTTGTCTAACTGAAATGATTCCAACGTTCTAGTCATTTTGTCCACTAGTCAATTGAAAGAAGTATTACATATTAACTATAATATATATCTTTAAGAAAAATCTAATTTCACTTTTTTGAAGGTATGTTTTATTGTATATGGAAGTAGATATAGGAAAGAAGGAGAGAAACGCGTTTGTTCTCTTTTATGTGTTTTATCAGCTCTTTCTTTTGCGTTCGACATACAAGATTAAATATAAATAATTCCTTCTTTCTTAACCCTTTGAGTGCCAGCGTCGCTCAGAGCGATGCGCGAAATATTTGATAAAATTGCCAGTGTCGCTCAGAGCAATCCCATGTTTTTGAGCTCTTAGTTCAGTATTAAGTCAACAGATAGGGTAGATTTTATTTCCACTGCATTCTCGTATGTTCAAGCTACTTTTATTTGTCTTTACACTTATAGTTTCGATATAGAACATGAAAATTATTTTCTAACGTTATGAGTTTTATCTTTGGCCTTGTTTGTAAACATGGCTACTAAGAGGAAAACTGGGATTCAAGACACAGAAATACTAAAATATTTATTGATAGCTCAAGCGAGAGTAATCAATTCGTTAGTGATTCTGAATTTGTTAATAATGAAACTGAACAGGAATTATATTCTAGTGAAAGTGAAAGAGCAGAACAAGTAGAAGTGGTAGCTGACATTGATAAAGTGAGTGTGAATACGAGTGATTCCTGAAGGGATGAAATAAATCTTGAAGATCAGGATAATCCACCACAACCTCTTCATATTTATGCAGAAGTACCAGGTTTGAAGTCCCCCACACTCATCTTCTGATTCCAAGCCAATTATTTATTTTAGACTTTATTTTACTATAATCCTGCTCAAGTTGATAGTCACTGAAACAGCTGCTATGCATAACCCAGTTTTAGTGTAAAATCTAGTAAAGTTAGTTTTTTTTGTAAACTTTGTTATTTACTCAGTTTTTTATGTTATTTTCAATGATTTATTGTATTTCAAGCTATTTAAATTTTTAAAGCTTAAAATTTAATATTAAATAAAACAATATTCTTTTTTTTAATATCTTGGCTAGTGATTTTTTTTACTATATTTAAAAATTAAAAAAGTTTATGTATAATTATATAATTGGATTGGCAAGCATGTTAGCTAGCTTAGGTAAAAAATTGATTGCAAGAAGTTCAAAGACTAATAGGTTATTAAAATTTAAACAAAATTATGTATTTTTCAGCAAAATAGCTTCGCACTTTTAGCACATTTTTTTTGTCATTTCTCTTGACACTCAAAGGGTTAAACATAAATAAGAATAAGTTAAATAAGCTTCCATTAATTACCTAAAGGTTGCTGTCGAAAGTCATTAGCGTGGTTGATGCGTAAATCTGAATGACCAGGATTCAAATCTTTGTTCTGGTGTTATTTTTGTTTCTAAATTTACAAACTACTGTGGCTCTTTATTCCCATAGGGGTGAATAGAACAATCTTGTCAATTGTGGAGGGCAGTTTCAAATGAAAGGTGTTATGCGACCGCATCACCCAAAGGACTCGCTATGTTTATAGTTTCTTAAGTAATATTTGTTTATTTATCACTATTAGTATATGTATGTATATCATATTGATCTTAAAATAAGCTTCGAGTTTAAATAATTGATGTTAAATTAAGTGTTGTGCCATTTTTAACATGTGGCATTGATCTGATCCGTCCATTTTATATCGATTAATTATTATTTTACTTTGAACATATCATTTGTTTTTGCTAAGTCAAGGCGAGTTTGCCTCTTGTAAGCTATAATTAGTTTGCATTGATTTTTTCAAAGTACTGGTAGCTTTTATTTTATTTTTAGGTTGATTTAGTAAAATGCAGATGGCTAAATACTATCACAATAATTGTATTGACTTAATTGATAATTAAAATTGTTTTATTTTAACAATATGTTGCAATTTATTTCCGAGTTTTAGTGGTTTGCTTCATTTGAGAGTGATTACAAAGTTACTTAACGTCTTTCAAGATGGTGGTTATCAGTATTTGGTGTTCTTTGTCCTTTTTATGCGTTTAGTAAAAGTTGAAATATTAATTTCCAACACGCCTTATTACCCGTCCGGACTATCCATATATAATTACATTAATGAGTTAAGGATAAGGAAGGTAAAATTATAGAGGAAATATACCCACATCTGCATGAAGAGAGTGAAGCTATTTAGATAAAACCACCGAGTAGTTATAGAATCTAGAGTAAGTATATTAATAACATCACACAATACAACACAAAGCAATTAATTTGTGTTTATTTAAAATCTGTAAAATAAACCTTTCATACAATTTTAATATTAGTTGAAAATTACAAAACCAGGTCAGATGATGTTCTCCATGACATGAATACATCACATGTGTATAGTTTAATGTGCTCCTGATGTTTGGTTGATAAATAGCACACATCCCTACAGAATATAAAGATAGTGGCTATGTCTGGAGAGGAAATAGTTATCACTTTGTAACAGTGATCAGGTCAATATCAGATCTTTATGCTAGAACACTAACATCAAACACAAAAATAACAGTCGGTAATACTAGGATCACAATCAACTTAACATTCACGTAACGTAAGAGATATCATGTTTTTATAATGGACACAATCACAATGCACTTAACCTTAACTTTATGTAAGATTTGTCCAGGGAATAACTTAACGTTATGCGAATAATACCACATCTTCCTGTAAGCCAATCATGTTGTGAACCTCAACACTGCTATTTAGTACTTCATTTGTCTGTTAATAGTGTGCAGACACTTTCTGTATGATGAAAATCAGCACTCGGGTTACTAATCATTGTAGAGACAGTGCCGTAATTACAATGATTTGCAACCTTAGAGTTGATTTTCATAGAAATGTCACATAAGAGCGTGCATCCTAGCAGGCCCAGATCAGCTCACGCGAGGTATCATGGGAGTAAAATAGAAAAGAAAAGACCAAGATATCCCAGAAATGTGTGCAGTGCATTCGTATTTGAATGATTACTCAACATTTTCCTTGGTGACAATGGGAACAAAGTGAAAAAGTTCCTTGTTTATAACTACAGTATGTCCTTATTAAGACAAAATAAAGATTTGTGCATAGTGTTTAGCTGTGAAGCCATTCTAAAAATGGTCAAAAACGTTTTTTTCAACGCAGTTTTTGTCCAAATATAATTTAATATTATGTAGCTTACGATTCTCACGTGTCAGTCACAGACTCAGCCTTAAACTTTGAATAAAGATTGACCCTGAACTCTAGACGAATCCTGAATAGCGTAGCAGTAGAGCATCGGCGTGCTAAGCCAAAGGTCTCTGGTTTTATTCCCACATCCAGGTGTCATTTTTCAACTAATTTAAATTAAAGCTTCTGTATAGTTAGCGTTTCGCAAACAACAAAACTTTGTGGCCTCGTCTTACACTTTATTTTGTCAGTACACTTTGATTGCAAGTTCTTAAAGTCAAGAACTAAATGCTTAAGTATTTGTTTAGCGAACAATTTGTTTCCAAACGGCTCATATTCATGTTATGTTTTGGTCATGTTACGTTAGGTGACATAAGATTTGATCATGATCCCAACATAACAACAGTATTAATGCTTTTAAAAGTTTATATCACTTGAAGAATGAAGCACTCTACTCCTACCTAAGAGGTGCCTAGTTCAATTCCCAGCTGAGGGCCTCAGGGCGGACAACAAAACAAATGATTGATTCATATTGACAGTAATCTCATACAACTAGATTAAAACACCATTATAATTTAACTAGTGGTTGAAACGTGTGTTGTAAAATTATAATTTTTTCTCCAAGCTTTAGAGAATAATACAGGATAAAGGGTTTTATATTTACTGAAGACCGCACCAACTAAAAATATTCCCAAGCATTGAGGTAGAGATAGTCAATTTTATTTGTGATGTTAAATCGAGAGTTTAAATAATACTAAACTATTATTCATGTATATTTATACAAGACTTAGAAGTATAAAAATATATGTATTAAATACAAATACAATATAAAGAAATATTCATATTATGGAATTATTTGAAGTAATATACATCTTGGTACATTAACACTCAAATGTGATGAAATTGTAATGTGATCACATTTTTTTTCATAATAGATTTACCCATTTATAGAGATATTGTCACATGAAAGTCTATCACAGTTTTCTTCTGGTCAAATGACCGAGCAATTTATCAGGTAAAATAGAATGTCGTTTAGGAGCTGTCCTTAGAAATATAAATATAGTTGAACAAACCACTGAAACAAATTGTCTAGAATTATACTCAGCGGCCGCAAAGACTTCATCTAAATACTTCTACGAATCAGGTAAAACTATGTGTTTCTTTGGCGTTGCGATACCACAACACACGTTCTTCAAACTGCCGTTGCGAGTATTCGCGGTCATTCATCTTGCCGTGCGTCTCACAGCTTATCCTTTGTTGAGCGTGTTATAGGGATCATAGTTCACTGTGAGCATATTCGGTTGTTGCCTTGACGTCCAGTTCATGAAAGTCGCTGCAGTCTGCCGGGTACTTCACCTAAAAATTTTTTATTAAAAATAGTATGGTTTGTTGTGAACCTTTTGTGCTTATTTATTTTATGGTCTTTTCTTCTAAGTTTAACATGCATTTTTGTTATTTTATATTTGGTGCACCGAGCCTCACTACTCACATTTTTACACTAGATGTGTTAATTATGAGGAAGGTAGAATTTAGAGGAGTGCATTTGTGTGAAGGGAAAATGGGGAAATATCATGCTCGGTACTTCTGACCAGGATTCGAAACTCTGTCTCCTCACTATCGGCAATCCAGTCTAAAGCGAGAGTTGACGTGTTAAGACTATGCAACCACCGACGCAGGTGTTTTACTTATAATACGAGTTGTGTCATTTCACTTTTTAATGTCTTAACTTAGTTTAGTAGTCATTTTACTTGCAATGAAGAAACATTCTATCTTTTAGCACTCTTAACACTTGGGAATACGCAGTCTAGGGGGTGTGTGAGGCTTCAAAATGTCAAAGATCAACTCTCTTTAGCCTCGACTTTGACAACCACAACTAACTTCGCATCTTCGGAGCATTTTCAAGGGAGAAGAAAACTTGGATATATTATGAACATATATTAAATATCTGACCAAATATGAAATATTTCAACATATAATCATGTTTATAACAGCCACAAAATAGTATTTTAACACTATGATGTAAGCATAGACAAATGTCAGCATAAAATAATAGTGGTGCTTTTTTTTCTCTCTAAACCTTTCTTTTCAATTTGATGCTCTTTTTTTTTTTAGCACCGCATCTTATTACCCATTTGGGTTACACGCTTATATACTAATTATGTGAGAATGTAAAATAATATTGTAAAAACCACCTTCAGTACACCCGACCGAGATTCGAACCTCAAGCTCTTCGAAGCAAGTTTCGATGCTCTTAATTGATAGGCTAGTTAAAAAATTAATAGTACTGTTGTGTGACAACAACAAAAACCTTATCTTTGATGCTTTGCTATTTTAAAACTTTGTCCCGCATTTAAATTTGCCCTTTGCACATTCCTAGTATAGTCGACTACAAATCTTTGTGCGTTGTCTGTCTTTGCATTGTATGCTAATCTAACCCGACAGAGATTCAAACCCAAGTATCTCTGAGCATCTTCCGAAACATGACGCCTCAACCTTGACCAAGGAAAATCTCGGCCCACCATTTCTTGGTTGACATCGAATCTCTGTCGCCAGTCGTATCCGCTAAACGGCTTGGCCAAACCTTCCCTCCTCACCTGGCAGTTATGTTCCTCAGTGGCGGCGTTGTAAAGCTTCCAGAAGGGGGTCCCAGTCTCGCCTGACAGGAACCATGACGACACGATACTGCAACAAGACGTCCATTTTGTTTGGCAATCGTAAAACAGTTCAGTGTTTTAAATGTATGAAAATAAAAAGTCTAGTTTCCATTTATGTGGTTATGATCTGCCTGTAATCTGATGCAGGTGTTCATCAAATCTAAGTCACCCCTTTCATTTTTATCTATTCCAAGAATTGCATATTTCTAACTACCTGAGCAATTAAGAATGTTTTCAGGTACACTCATTATAAAAGTGAACAATTCTATAGGAATATATGTAAACTAAAATCAATATGGCTTTTTCTCAGTATAGCCGTGATCTCGTTATATCCATATATGTTACAACCAAGTTCGACTCTATAGTAGCCCCGTGGCTTCTTTGGTGCTGACTGACAGTTCACAGCTGACTTCTGACAGTCAACAGTTAGATATATACCTACATTTTGACTGTCAGAAGTGACAGCTGCTAAACACATGTTTTTGCAGATCATATGGTTCGGCGTAGGGATACATAATTTGGTCTGGTAACTTTTCAAAGCCGTCAGCTCTCAGCTGTGAGCTATCACTCAGCANTGGTCTGGTAACTTTTCAAAGCCGTCAGCTCTCAGCTGTGAGCTATCACTCAGCACCAAAGAAGCCATGGGGCTACTGTACATTATTATTCTTAACAGGGATTCATTATATATGGTGTTTGCTGGTTTAAAGTTAAATTATTGATAAAACACTAACAACTAGGCTTTGATTACACTTTACTTTTACTATCAGTGACTAATTTCTTACAACCTTATACTGTAAATCTCTCCTTATTAAAATTTAAATATGTTCTTCAACAACTAATTAAGTTAATGGTCGGAGTGGTGTACTACCTTGCCAGCTTGGTGACGCCAGGCTTGAGTCCTGCGGTATGGACGGTGGTACTCTCATGCCGGTTCAGAGCGCACACCAAGTACCGGTCACATTGAGGATTCTGGACGCTGTAACGGTAGGCCCGCCACACCCGCAGCACCGGCTCAATCACCTCTCCGTTGAGTGTATCGGCCAACTTGCTCTCTATCTCCTGGGACTTGAGGTGGGACAGACTCAAACCTTTGCTCTGGCCCAACTGGAATACTTCCTGAAACATCACAGATTGGTTTTCAGATTAGTCACAGTTTTTATTTTCTGGAATATGAGTGAAATTTGATATACACACAAACTATGACTATGGAAGCTATTTTGAGAAAACAGTTTTATAAACTTTAAGGTGCTATGGAAGGGAATGAGCGTTAAAGTCAGTATTTTGCAGTTGTTTTTTTAAAACAATAACACCCGCATTGGTGGTCGCATGATCTAAGGTGTTATTCTCACAATTTACTGGACTGCCGATGATTGGATGGTTGGGGTTCGAGTCCCAGTCGGGTGTATTGGGGGGTGGTTTTCCAGAACAGGTTTCCACTCTTCCTCCAACCAAATGCTAGTACACTTCATTTAAATCCATCCTTCCTCATCTCCCTGACGTATTAGCGAAATTAGTACACGGACGTATACTCCAAACGGGTAGTAAGACGCTGTGCAAAAAAAAAATTATTTAGGACAAAAATGATTCAAAATTTTGCGCCCGTATGTAGGTTTAGTTTAATTTTCTACACATAATATCAACAGTTCTTGTTGAATATTTGTCATGGGCGTTGCATATTTCAAACAAAACCTTTTGTCAAAATTTCAAAAGTTGCTGTTGATTTTATCAAGATGATAATATTAGATCAAGCCTTCACCTGTATGTAAGTGACGGCTGGCTTGATGTACGTGGCGGAGTTGACCTTGAGACCAAACTGTCTCTTGAAGACAGCATTAGTGAGGTGACTGAGGGACTCTGCCGGCCGGATGGGGTCGAACAGGGCCCCCTTGTGGTAGCCCTGGGCCTTCAGGAAGTTGTTGGCCATGAATTGAGCCGTAGAAATATATCTGAATCGAGAAAGCGGGACAAAATTGACTATTTGTTGAATTGATATTATTTACAATTTACATGCAAATATACAGGATGGCCCACGGAAAAGTAGCCCGCCTCCTATATCCAGCAGACACCTCACTCTGAATTGGAGGAGGACAATCCCCCTCCACCCATATTGTGACATGAAGAATGAGCAAGTGAACTGCTTGTCTAAAGCTTTATTGACTTAACCACATGTTACAACAGAAGGTGGAGGGGGATTGACCTCCAATTCAGAGTGAGGCGCCTGCTGGATATAGGAGGCGGGATACTTTACCGTGGGGCACCCTGTACTTTGACTATAGTTGAGGTAAAAAAAAAATTCAATTAATTTAGTATGAATAAAAATTTACAACTAAATAAAAGATTTTTTTTTTAATATTTGAAACTGTATCCAAAGTACAAAAGTAAAGATGACCTATTTAAAATTAAATAAACTACAGTAAGACCGTAGAAGTCCTGAGTTTTTTACTTCAAACATGCAAGGAAGTTTTTTTTAAATTAATAACACATCAATAAGAGGAGAAAATTAATTATATCATGAAAGTTGACGCCGATGGTCTTGGTATAAAGTGCTCGCCTCCGGACCCGATAATTTTAGCCCAAAAGGACGGCGTTGTTTAGTTTTTATTTTCTAGGGTTGCCTACTTTCAACTAAACCAGTTGGCTGTACAGGTCAATTTAACTAATTAAACTTTTATTACATCTCATATTCTTTTGAATGACTCACTTTTAATACCTACCTGCATTTCATTGCAATCACAGCCATCAAAATGGAAACATAAAAGTTTATTTATCCATAGAGTATTGAAAAATTACGTGAAAGAAAGTTATTCCTGAAACAATTCCTCTATTATATATATATTTAGAGAGAGAAAGAGCTGTCGATTGTAGTTATTATAAGGTAGTTTATATATATATTTTAACGTTAATATCAATACTTTTTAAGAGACCTCATACAATCATTGATTAACGTTAAATTATGTATGTTATATATATATATATATATATATATATATATACATTTTCTAAAAGGTCCCTTCTACCAAAATGCTACTACACAAGCCCTGTGAAATGCAGAAACAAGAAAGTTTTCTTAGGTTAATTTTCTCCTGGGTCCTAATTACTAGTATATAATATTGATACGCGGGATAAGTATAAAATAATATCAGCAATTATTAGGCGCACAAATAACGAAGCCTACACTGTTAAATTATCTATTTTTTTCGTTTTGAAGGTTTGTAAGGAAGATTTTGGAGAACATCGTTATCATCACGAACAGGTTCCGGCCACTGGCTGGGTCTGTTTGGGACATAGGTCTCTCTCCACCGCCTCATTTCCTCCCACCTTCTCTCTCCCTCACACATTGGCTCAATCCTCTCCTCCACACTCCTCCTTACTCCCTTCAGTCATCTGTCCCTTGGTCTTCCTCTCGGCCTCCGTGTCCAACATCCTCCTACACATCCTTTACCTCTCCATTCCTCTCACACGGCCATACCACCTTAGTCTGCCTTCTCTATCCTGTCCTGGACTAGCTCTTTCTATACTATTCTATACTATTCTATACTATTCTATACTATTCTATACTATTCTATACAATTTTGGAGATAAAATATCCAAAATGAATTTGTTTTATTTATATTTTAGATCATTCAAGTTACATTCACTTGAGGCAAATCTGTATTAATTCTCATTATATAATGTAATATAGAGAAAAACATATCGTTTTATATTGGCATATACTGGTATCAGACATAATGTTTCAATTATGGTTTATTTAAAACGACCCGCCTCGGTGGCGTAGTTGGCTAACGCGCTAGTCGTACTGAGCTCGACCACCGAGGATGTGGAGATCGAGGTTCGAATCTCGGTCAGGTGAACCGCGGGTGGTTTTTCCTAAATGGTTTTCCACTCTCCCTCCACGCAAATGCGGGTTCACTTCCTCTAAATTCAACCCTCCCAATTCCTAATCCATTAGCGTAATTAGTAATTAAGCGTATAACCCGAACGGGTAGTAAGATGCGGTGCTAAATATTATTATATTATTATTATTAATAAAAACGGTGGAAACCCACGATAACTAGAAATATCTCACATTTACTTTGGTATTCATTAATAAACAAATAAAGATTGCAGTTGAGGGACAGACAAAATAATGTCTGTGAAATCTTTTCGACTAGTTAACTTTTCTTCTATTTATTTGTTTATCTCATTGTTATCGTTTTAATTAAACCCGTTTCACTGAGTGAAATTGATACTCTCTTTCAAGGACACATATAGCCATAAAGTTAATAAGGCTTTAAAAGTTTAATATTCAGAGATATACATATGTAGCATATATACATACATATATAGCAGAAAATAAAATACGACTTTTTAGGATTTAAAGACAAATGTTTTGGGTTTGACTTAATTTACGAAAAATACATTTTGATTAGTGCCCAACTTACACTTGAAAACTAACCTAGCACAACACACACACAAAAAAACTAAGAGCTAGATAAGTATAGTAGGATTTTGGTACAAAGAATCTGTTATAAAATACTAACTTTTTTGAGGTCAATATTGATAACATTTTACTATAATATTATTATAATTGTATTCATATTATCTAGTTGCAGTGACATCTGAAGATAACATAACCTTGCGTATTAATACATGAAAGTAGATCTGACAACTTTTCTAGCTGTCAGATAAGGTTCTTTCTATGAAAATAGGTACTTACCATGTGTGTTAAACTACAGCTAACCTACAAATCAAAGCTAAAATTTAGATTAAGGTATTAACAATGACGTGGAAGAATTTACCAATTTACAGGGTATTAGGATTTATAATTAACTTAATGTGTACTCTAATGGGAGTATTTAATGTGAATTTTAGAAACAATCATAAACTATCATTATCACCCAACGACTTTCTAACTAGCTTAACCAAGAACAATAATCTTAGTGTCATGGGTTTAACTTTTGATGCCATCTGAGCTCGAACCAATGGATCTTACATGTTTCTTTAATTAATTAAGTTTCGTGATTTTATTTTACATCGAGGGCACATGACTTATATTTTCTGAACTCTCAGATAATATCAGCACTTGACTTACACATTAATCTAACGTAAGAGAGTGCGTCAAATATACAGCCAGCCCTAAATATTTACTAATTAGATAAAACCTTTTTTCACCAGCATCGCCTCGAAACAAACCAGGGTCCTAAACCGGTGGTCTATTCCTTCAAATCATTTAGTGTTATGGGTGGCGACATTTAATAGTTAACGTGAGTTAAGGTTGTTATAATCTATTTTAACAGATGAAATCCAACATTAAGACTGCAATTTCCTTGTATCTCGTCATCCAAGTCTAAAGAGAGACAAACACAGGTTCGTTATCCGTTAATCGGAAAGAACTAAACCTCAAGGAATGTTGTATCCGTGAAGGGGATGACTCAGGATGACAGATCTTTGCGGGGGACATTTTGAGAACAAGCGTGACAAAATTAAACAAAGCGTGTGTTTTACGTGGGCTTTACCCAAAGATATTGAGGTGGTCTGACCAATAAACGCATCTACTGCCTTCAGTTAACAGTACGCTTAAGTGGTCAAATGGTCTAAGGCGTCAATCTCGCGATATAATGGGAAGATCAAGGTTCTAATCCCAGTTGAATGTACTCGTGGTGAGTTTTTTCCTACATTATTTTATGTTCTCTCCCCACGCAAATGCGGGTACACGTACTTTAAATCTAGTCTTCCTAATCCCTAACACATTAGCGTAATTAGTACATACATCCCGAATAGGTGCTAAAATTACAGTTCCAGGGGTAACGTTGGTAATCCCGCTACGTAGTCATGTTTTGTGTGAAGGCTACGAGCAACGGCGCTTTGACGTCACGGCTAACGGATGCACTGTAGGAAAAGAGAAGGTAAATCTTTTAAAATATGGTGTTGGAGGAAGAGAGGGTAAATAGGACAGATCAGGGGACTAATGAATCACTTCTAAAAAGAGTAGATGAAGAGAAAACTATTCTGCGGGTGGTTTTAAGAAGAAATATCAACTGAATGGGTAATATTAGTAGAAAGAAATGTTTTTTATAGAGTGACGTCATAAAAAGTAAGGAAGGAGGGGGATCAAGAAGATCACGAATGAAAGTGATGAATGATCTCACACAAAGAGAAAAGACAAAGACTCAAAATAAAACTGCCGATAGGACAAGCTGGAGGAATAGATTTGGACCAGGCATTGACTGACCTGTCGAAAGACTTATTTGCTCTGTTGCACTAGGAGCTCGAAAGTTAATTGCCGCACTTACAAAAGTACTCCACCTATCCCTATCTTGAGCTAGTTCCATCCAGTTCCCCTCATTACACCCTATCCCTATCTTGAGCTAGTTCTATCCAGTCCCCCTCATTACACCCTATCCTTATCTAGAGATAGTTCTATCCAGTCCACCTTATTACACCCTATCCCTATCTTGAGCTAGTTTCGTGTTGAACTAGACTGTTGAGGATGGGTAGATTCGAATCTCGGTCGGGTGAACTGGGGGGTGGTTTTCCCTAAATGGTTTTCCACTCTCCCTCCGCGTAAATAAAGGTTCACTTCCTCTATATACAACCTTCCCAATTCCTAACCCATTAGCGTAATTATTATTATTAGTGTGGATAATATTTATCTAAAGTTACAGTTTTATATAAATCGTGCAACCTTGTCTATAAAGGCAGCAGTAGGGACTCACCTTGTCTATTATCTATAAAGGCAGCAGTAGGGACTCACCTTGTTTATTGTCTATAAAGGCAGCAGTAGGGACTCACCTTGTCTATTGTCTA
>CABFWB010006934.1:0-28724 GCA_902151455.1 Timema bartmani
GTACATTATTCCGTTCAGAAATCTTATGAATTTATAGAAAGAGAGAGAAAGTCTGTGCGGTGCGCCGTACCATTTATTTTTTGTTATGAAGCTGGCAGTTTTTTATTGAAAAATGTCTAAATTGATAATATGTTACTTTAATATCCGTAACATTTTATGGTATCAATACTACAAGTTATTTCAGTGAAAGGTCCCACATTTTAAATAATTCATTCGCTTGAATTAATTACTAGATAGTAACATACATGCGTGTAAATTATGGGTTAATAACGGGAGGATGACTCATCATCATCACATAAACTGTTAAAAGTGTCCACCCTCCTCTTCTTGACATGTTTGCACACATTTAATCATGTTTTCTAATACATGCCTCAGTATTCCTGTATCGATATTGTTTATTTTGGTCGTGATGTCTGTCCTGAGATCCTGAATGGTTTATGGGCTGTTTTTGTAGACTTTTCCCTTAAGATGACTCCACAAGAAGTAATCTGCTGACATCAAGTCTGGCAATCTGGGATACCACAGTTAGCACGGTCGACGAAGAAGCTGTTGATGAGTGCCATGGACTCATTGGAAGTGTGTCATGTGGCACGATCCTGCTAAAAGTAAACCTACGTAAGCTCGATGTCGTCTAGTTGCTCTATAAAGGTCATGGAAATGTTCCCGCATGCATCAGTGTTTACACTCCCTTTAAAGAAAATGGGTCCAATGACTCTCGTAGTGAAAGTGCACATCACGCGCTCACCATTTGAGAATGAGTTGGTGTCTCATGGATCTCATGATGATTTTCGGTGACCCAAATTCTCGTGTTTTGGGAATTCACATATCATTGTAGATTAAACCAGGCTCCATCAGTAAGCCATGTCATCGTCAATATTACAGGGTTTCCTTCCACGAAGAGGATGAACAAATTGCCATAACGTACATGCTTTATGTGGTTGGGATCCATCAACTAGTGTACAGCTGTCATTCTGAATTTTTTCTGCTTAGCTGCTATTTGGAACATCGTCACATAGAAGCCGGTCTACAATGAGAATCGGTGTAATGATTTCAGGGAGAACGGATCAATCGCTTAAGAATATGATCGGCACACTGCGACACATTTGATGGCATGTTGTGCTTCCCTTTGTAATTTAGTAATGGAACTTGTTTCTTCCATCTTCGTCACGATCGTTAGAATAGTCTTTCGGTCTGGACCATCACGAACATCGTACTCGGTTCGGTAAGCTCTTTGTGTGACAATAACGGGATTGGTGAGCCAGTAATTCTTCATGTTAAGCACGCGCTGCTGGACGGTGTATGACATATTCGCAAATACTGATGAGTTAATGCAAGAACATGCACTAAGGTCAACACCAATACCATTTGAAAAAAATATCCTAAGTCTTGCACTCCATTTGAATACACTTTAGATATAATCACCTCCAGGGCAATAAAGCTATAGCATATTAAAATGTGAGACTTTCCAATGAAACAACCTGTATCATTATGTGATAACTGCATATTATATAATTAGATTATGAATACATTAAAGTAAATTAAATAGCTTTAGAAACTACCAGCTACTGTTCCTATTAAGTTATTAATACACTTGACTTTATTTGCAATAAATTTCGGGTTTAATTCGTATAATCTAACATAAAAATATAGTTTTTTTAATTTTGTATACATTTTAAAATATGTATATATGGGTTACCATTTATTGGCTTTCTTCTATTTAACTTCAACACAACAATTCCAGCTTTGATTAGTGTACCTTAACATACCATACATTACTATTTGTAGCTGTGGCCTAAGCCTAAGAGTATCTATATTATAAAATGTTGGATCTGAGAATATAAAAATGCTGATTGACTAAGGCTCTACATTACAAAGATTTGATCAAGTATTAATTAAAACAAACATGGTCGACTGTAAAATGTGATGTATCCGACTAAGATCACTACAGTATGACCTTAATTTATACCGAGTTTGGGATATTTTTATATTTATTGTTTGGTTGAATTTATCTAGATCTAGTATTATCTGGTAGCTAAAGAATGCCTTAAACACTCTTGAACCCAGCTAGATTGTAAAACAAATGATTTAAGCGTTAAGATTATTTTATAATACCTATATGACTAAACCAATTAAACGAAAAAATTCCAAATTTACTTTATATGATTGTATAGAGGCTGCGTTAACAAGAAAAATAGTTATCATAATGTACACTAAAATAGCTAATGCCATTACAAGCAACCAGGATCGCCTTAAAATTGTACTGATAAATTTAACCAAACACCAAGAATATTCATAATGGCCTTACATTTTATATGAATTAAAATAAAAGGATGGAAGACCACTGCTAAAAACCAATTCAAACTATCATTTATAGCTTTTTTACTCTTGTGCAAAATTACGCTCATTATTATTATGTATGTGTTAATGTGTTAATTCGATAAATCAGGTTAATACATACAATCACCGTATTTGGTGTATAATAATAACCAGTAGTTCTGGTGAATGTGATATATTTTTCATATTGTAGTCAAATTATTCACATTAATATGTTATTATGTATAATAACCAGCACCCCCTGGTTAAATTGATAAATCTCACGTTTGTGCAAGTTTGAAGCTGTCTGAGTTATGTACGTGGCGTCTGTTGTGCGTATCAATTGAGGCTCATCTTTTATAGAGTGCATACGTGTGGTTCTATCTTTATATGGAAACAGTTCCTTTAACCTAACCTAACCTAACCTTCAGAATATTATAATTTATCACTTCAGCCAAACAGGTTTTGCTGTTATGTAAAATAACCATTTAAAATAATAATCATACTAACCATTAATATACGGATACTTTGGAAAGTAACCAATATATTAATTTAACGGTAACATAATGCACCTAAAATTAAGTATATTAGTAGCCTAGGCTGCCTTATCTATCTGGTCTTAAATATTTAAGACCATAAGTAATTAAAACTTTTTATTTCAATGTTTTAAATACTAGTTCCTTCATTTAAATGGATATTCAAAATTTGAATTTACTAACATTGTTGGGAATGTGTACTAGATTCAGACTCTTCTAGTTCGGTAGACTGGTGTGGAAAGTTTCGGTTCAAATCCCAGCATGGTTTTCTGAGTGTTTAATCTTAAATAGTGGTCCAATATTCCTCCATGCAAATGCGGATACGTTCCTTCCAAAACTCTACCTTTCACATTCTTACGCCTTTAGAGTTATTGAAAAATGTATAAACCTGATGGGTAATTGATGCAAAGGAAAAAAAACAAAATATAATACCCAAACAACGTTGAGATAATCTGAATATTCAGTCTATTTTGCTTTTATCTTTTATTCCAATGTTAAAATATTCCTTCCTCTGAGTGAAAAAGAATACACATTCAGCACACCAGTCAACTAGCTACTGTAGTGATTTGTTAAATGTAAGACGTTGGGGCGGAGTTTAATTCACCCCCTTTTTTATTTGAAACAAGAAGTAGACAAGGTGCTTCTTCTTCTTCCCAAGCCATGTGCGTGATCAACTGTGGTCTCAAACTTGAGCCTAAACCTTTATCTGATTCCTTCATCGTGGAATAGTAATTAACAATGTAATATGTTAACAGTTGGGGGGACGGGTAAGGAAGATGGCGGACATGTTCGTTCTGGTGCTAGGCGGTGTCAAGACACTACTATCTCTTCACTTTCAGGCCTTGTCGTGACAACCGAAGCGCGATTCCTAACGTCTCCACCGACAAAACGCCAGTAAAAAAAACTTTGGTGGAATCAATAAATTCAGCTAGATTATTTTATGACATGAAGCTATACTATATAATGGAAAGGTCACTTTTAGTGTGTGTGTGTGTGTGTGTGTGTTCCTAATTTAGTGGGACTTCCCAGAGTTAAGTTGTCAAAACTTTAGGTTTATTGGAAATAATTATTTCTTTTTTTCTATTTAATGAATATATTAATCATTGTAAGATCAACAAGGATACAAGGATGCGTCACAAATAGGGCTACAAAAGTGAACAAGAGATTTTACCTTGGTTTGAACTTGGATTATTAAAATTCTTTTTTATTTATAATAGAATTGTTTATGATTAACTAGCTTTGACCCGTAGCATTGCTCTGTTTTAAAAACGGATTCATTAAAAGAGTTTATAATTTTCTGCAGTGAGAAGAAATCACGCAAGGAATTAGGTAAAAATGTTCATAATGTAAACTTTGGAATTGATAAAAGTTGTAAGCTATATTCAGAATCAAAAAAATTAGTGTACAGTAGTTTAATGATTTCTGTTTAAAGACCAGTCACGTAGAATATATGTTTTAATTGAAAGAAATAAAGTAACTACATTTAAGGCAAGGGTATTATGTAAATGTCGTTATTGGTTTTATCATCAAGAGCGAACAATTAGAGATTGCTGCAAGAACTATCACGTGAACAACTCACGCATATTGTTGTTCATGTGGGAAACACTTGTCATGGAGATCAACGCCTGCCACCTTCAGGGTTTGTCATTAAACTGTGTTGATGGTCATTGTATGAAAAACCTTGATAAGAAAATACATGCATTTTACCTGTAAGGACAGATATAATGGAAGCATGGAAATTCCTAGTATCAAGACTCATTCACACGTGGTGCAATCTGTCAGGACAGTCACCTCTATATTAAGATTTTGCAGACTGTCTTCCTGTAAGTGGAACTCACCGCACAGTTAAGGTGGGTTCAAATTTCGTACCAAGATTATGGAGGCTCAAATTTTAATTGAAGCTTGTGAATGGTTAGACTGAATGGACTAAGGGAATTAAAACATTAGTAAGAATAGTGTGTATTGAAACGTCAGTGTGAGATGGCGCTAAAAACTAGTTTAAAATACAGTCATTAATTTTACTTACCAATTCATTTTCGGAGCTAGAATAGCTTGCTCCTGGAACTACGAAATAAGCTTGTTTTACAGAAGACATATATAGTGATCAATAAAAATAATTATTCATGGATATCCTTAACCGCGACGCATATCTGGGAGTTAATTAAGGTTACCTTGCTTACGTAGTCTACTAAGAACATTTTTCCTAGTTTCAGCAATATATCAACAATTAAGTCTAATTTTGGTCCTTGCACAGGGAGATGCGTGTTAGTTGGCAGGAAAATTTTCACAACGTCGGGGCATATGTAGTATCTTTTCTCGTCAGCTCTAGTGATTCGGAATTACCAATAGAGTTTGTCGGATATCTCCTAGGAACAATACGGTGAGGCATCCTATAAGAACACAGTTGCTTCTAAGATATCACAGAGTTCTATATAGATCTTCAATAGATGTCTTATGCTACATTGTACATTCATTCCATAATATAAGATATAATATTTGTAGTAATTTTGATGTGAGCACTTGCTTTAATATACTACGCATGGTGATTTAGTCTATAGGAAAATGAAAAGGCAATTTAAAAATCACATACGCTGTCCTGCCCCATTTAAACCAAATAGCGGCCATACCCGAATGTCGCATGCACTGTTCCACCCCCTTTTATCAAATTAGGGGCTATACCTGATGAAGCCAATGCACATCTTTCAAACCTGAGCTCATCCAAAAATAAATAATGAGTAAGTGAATATATTTATTTACTCTACCTACCACCACTTTCTAAAAAATACTTTTCCTAAAAGATTTAGAATACTCGATAATACTTTTATGTCTACGGGAAGTTGTTCTGTGTTAGATTTAGGTTTGTTTGTATTCAAAGTGTGTAATATAATTGGCCAGTCGCTTGTTGCATCAACCAAATTGTCTCTTTAGAATATACGTATGAATTGTTGGATAGAAGAACATTCAAGTCCTTCACAATCTTGTCCGAGAGAGACTTTACTAATTGGTTGGTTTGGTCTAACCTGCATTACACATATCTTAGTTAAAGTGCAGTTTTTCTACCGATTGATATGTTCTGAATGCTCAATATCATCCTAAATGCTTTTACTGTGTGCGAGCCAAAGTGGGAGAGGATTTATCACGTGAAAAATATTTATACAATGGAGATAACATATATTAGCAAGGAAGAGAGTGACAAAAAGTAGCTTTTTATAAAGTACTTCTCCAGTATGAGTCAACATCCAATAAGTGTCCCAGTGATTTGCAAACTTATTAGTAGGATGAGTGGTTTATCTTGTTAAAAATAGATAATTTTCAAATGAAGTTGAACCTTTGATGGCTTGGATCCTCATTCTCAAATAATAGCACACTGAACTATTCAGATCCAAGGTGTATTTTCGGCTAAATAAATCATATGTCATTAATTTGGGGGGTTCCTCAACAGAAATACCTGGCTTTCAGCATTGTAAATTATTAATTTTCCAAGCATCACATGAAGTGAACTCATTGTAAGTAAGCGTATTCACAAAGGGATCTTTAGTGGACAATTTGATGAAGGTTGTTAATGCTGTGTCACTTGGGTTATTAGTGACGTCATTTACATTATTGTTTTTGTCAAATAAGTATACACACTGTCCATTTTCTAGGTGAAGAAAGCTAAATGCATAATACCTTGAATAATACCTACTGAAATTGTTTTTCTCATTGCTTAACATAATACTAAATGTTCCCTTATAATTGCACTTATTGTTTTACTTACATACATACTTAAAGGATTTTATGAAACTGCACCGACAAACAGATCCACATTAATGTTAGTATCAAACGACTATCTTATCTTCAACCCTCAAGAATGGACCATTGCCAAGCGCCCACCATCACCGGGATGCCGCTTACGATATTTGGGATGTCCGTCATTCCCTTTAACGTAGCTTATCCAAAGCTCTTTGTATAGATTTTGCTACATGCACGGAGATGATCGATTCAATGTCCATATGGGCAATGTTTCATATGTTTAGTTACACCTGCATGCAGTTGTGGATGAATGTTTGAATATGGCATATCCAAACTTATAACCGAATCTGTAATGTCGGGTCTAATTTTTTTCCTGAAGCAATAACTGTAGACGAACGTGTGGCAATTCTCGCTTTCACCACTCCAAAGTGTGTATAAAACACTTTTACTACCCTTAACATCACTGCTCGGCTCCTTGAATACATAAAAAAATATTAAAAAAGCCCATAAAACTTCTAAATAATTTAAACATAATATACAATATATTGCATTCAAATTACTTCAACTTTATCCAGTTATTATCGAACATATAAGTACATAAACTCCTTTATAAGGATCTGTCCATTCAAAACAACCAACTAAACTAAAATATGATTTCTCTTTGGATTTACTATTGAAATGTATTCATTAATAACTCTTTGAGATGGCGATCAAGCTGTAAAGACACATACTAAATTCCACAGTCAATAGGAGATTTCACCATTGATCACATGTTTCAATACAAAATATTTTTAAAAAAACATCAATTTTTTTGGTTTATTTGTTTGATAAATAGCCTAAAACCATTCCTGTACAAATCTACATAGAAAAATCTGCATCGCAATAATTTAGGAAGTGCCAGAGATCTTAAGATGTTAATATATCAGTTCATGCAGTAACAGAGATTTTTTTTAATTAATACGTTCATTACCAGAGTAGATGTTTGTAAAATAAATGTGTTTGTTATTGCTTACACAATTGTATAAGATTTCACTAGAATGCCTGGTCAACTTGCATTATATGTGAAATAATAATCATGTCTCTTTCAAAGACCTTCATCGGTGGACGTGTTAAAATGTCAAGCTCATTTATTTTGGTTTCTAGTGAAATGGAATGTTGGGGACCTATTCCCGGCTTGGTACTTATATATATAAATGGCTACCCATTCTCTCGCCTCATAATTGCGGGTAGATATACTGTAATATAAATTATATCTTCCCCATTACTAGCCAACCAGCGTAATTAAACACATTCATATAGCCCTAAAGGAAACCAAGATGGTGTGGAAAAAGTACAACTAAATAAATGTGTTATTCCAAAATATGGATATTTTGGTGTAGGAGTATTTAGCCTATAGCCCAGAAAAACAACTAAACCAAAATCTTATTGCTGTCTAAAATTCAAATGGGAGTATTTTCTAGTATAGATAGCTTGGGATGAATCGTTTAAACAGTGAGTTATCGTTTGGCCCATACTTTGAGAAACTCTGAACAACATTATCCCTTGAGACTGACTTGACGTCTTTATTCAGGGAGTAACCCTCCGAGCCCATGGTGGGTGGAAGGGATCTCAGTAAGAAGGCAACAGCACAAGAGATGACGCCCATTTGTCACAATGGCTCATGCTGGTGTTGTCTGGGAGATCCAAGCTTGCTCGCTCGCTCGCTCGCGTGACCCGTTGTTGCGGTCTTTCAAAAACGGCTTCGTCCTTCTCTACTAGCGCCGATCAATCACAGAATCTTGGGCTTCTTGCCCTCCTTCATCTAACTCACCCTCCATTCTATGTGTCCCCTTAGCCTACAAACCCCTTTCCACTCTTAGTCCTTTGGATAGAATAGAGCAAGACTGGCACAGCATGCAGCAAAGAGTAATTACTGCAGAGTTTGTAAGATAATCAATGAAATCAGAGTTAGCTAGTGGTATTTTACTTTTAACTGTTTGGGTGAAATGTGGTTCACATTGCATTCAATCTTTTGGTAGAGCAGCTTGTTCTAAATAACTTATTTGTGCTAATATTTTATTCGAATTTAAATACTGAAGATTTAAATACAGTTGATATATCTGTGGTCTTGTGGCCAGAGCTCCTGGCTACATATCCTAAGGTCCTTCATTTGATCCCTGGCACTTCCAAAATTTATCTGTGAAGGAATAGGCTCAAATTCAGCCTCGGGAGTACAGATGAGCTACTTGAATGAGGAAGTAGAAGCTCAGGTTTAGAAAATTGAGATTGTCTCCCGTAAGGCTCGTTGTGCTGACTATATGACACCCTCTATCCACTAATACTGGCACTATTATCGCTAACGGTGGTGGCCGCTAGGTCAGTGTAACTCGCTTGCGGGCACACACTATAGAAAGTATATATAATTTAAGTTTGAAGAAAAATAGTAATATATATTTTTGATAAATGAATTTGATCACAAGATTTTTTTTAAATTTTAAAGCATCCATTATGAGATTTAAACATTTTCGAAATATTAATAAAAAAGTATTTCGACAATGGAGATTAAACAAATAATTTTAATTTATTAATGCAAGGTATTTGACGTGTAAGTCCTGATCTGAATGATTATATCAGCACGAAACTTTTAAACTAAATTAAACCTAAAACAGACACAATACCCAGCCCTTAGCTGTTAAGTCATCATTCATATTTAAAAATTATAAATACTTTGGCCACACTTGGAATCGAACCTGGGAGCCTAAGTTTAATAGAAAGACTCGCTACCGACTGAGCTAAAGTTTTGACACCAATTAATTATGATCAACATTTTGAGAAACGCAGACACAGTAAAATGCGTACAAGTTAAAAAAAAAAAAAAGTGTTCAAAGGGTAGCGTAACGATTTATTTGAAAATAATGTCCAAACCGGAATTGGAACCTTAGAAATTTGAATTAACTTGCCATGGTTTTCTACTTCAAAGTATTTGGAAAGCTGAATGAAAATGTATTCTTCCAATGTTTTATTTTAGATAGTCACTTTAAAGTCAAATATCTAGATTTGGATATTTGCTTTTATTTCTAAACTTAAATAGATAGAATTAAATGCATATATATATCGGTAGTTTTTAATATTTCTTAAATTGACATATATGTTATTTTACTACTACTTACGCATTATTGTGTTTATTATATTTCATAAGGATCTTCCTACAACATATCAATGTTGGGGACTTTTTTTTACCTTTAATATTCCAAACACTGATTTAAATACAAAAAATATTCACAAGCTTTATTCTTAGGCTATTCTTTTGAATGTAACTTTTTTCAGTACCGCGTCTTACTACCTGTTCAGATTATACACTTATGTACCAATTACGCAAATGGTTTTAGGGATTAGGAAAGCTATATTTATAGGAAGTGTATCCGCATTTGCGTGGAGGGATAGTGGAATTTTTTTTAGGGAAAACCACCCTCAGTACACCCGACGGATATTCTAACCTTGATCTCCCAGTCATCGGCATTCTACTGCGAGAGTAACACGTTAGAGCATGTATCCACCGAAGCGGGTTGAAAGTAAATTAATTGCTTTGTCACGTATCCTCAGTCAGGTCATACTTCAGCTCACGAATAATTGAGGTCTGCAGCCTAGTAGAACAAACGCTTGCGGGTTTCTTTGGTCATCTTGTGTGATTTTTCACGTTTGTTTACCCATGTGGCTTAGATTACCAGTTTAGTAACGATTTCAATTGAAATAATCGTACAAATTCAAGTATGTAATTTTAATCTGAAAAGCTCGCTTGATTTCCCAAGGAAACGACTGGAAATTTTCTCATGGCATTTGTTCTTCAGTTGTAGCTACCATTAAATCAAGACCAACATTAAGAAGTTTTTTTTTATTTAAAGATAAAGAAAAATGTATAGCCATGTACGATTGCAGGAAATAGAGAACACTTTTTATGTACAAGTAGTAACCAAATCCTTTCATTGCTCGACAGAAGAAAAGAGGAAGTGTATAAAAAAAGTAAACATTGAAATATATAGCATCAATATTACAAAGGAACCTATCATAACCTTCTACCCTTACTTCTGTTTTATAAGCAAGGCATCACATCCTTAACTGGACTTTGATCCATAACATTACACATCCACAAAAGTCAAGGTTCTTTTGTGTGTATGTTAGAGTTTATGAACTACAAATAGTAGAGTATCAATGATGGAGGAAATGTCTCATAGGCTATTGTGTTCATTTTGACCTACAACAAACACAGGAGGATTTTTTTTTAACTCTATTATAACCTACCTTGCGTTCCTCGTTTCAGATCTTTCCACAGTTAGGAAAAAAGATATAATAGGGCTGACTTCCTGACTTTGAGTCACCCGCTAGGAATTTTGAAAATTGGCAGACAATTGAAGCACGACAACTACGTTTCCGCTCTCTGACTGTGATTACTTCTACTACTGTCTAGCCGCCTTGGTAATAGAAAGAAACCCTCATTTTATGGGTAGACCTCAATAACTCGATTTATCATAAATGATACAGAAATTTAATTTGTTCGTGCTTTACCTGTTTATCTGATAAATCTGGATTTCAACTTTAATAGAGTAATGAGAGAGATCATATACATTTTACAGGAAAGGTACCCTCATTTGTACCGATGAAAAAAGGTGAGTTATTAAGGAAAAAAACACCATGGTAGGCCTTTTCATGAATTAAACCATAGCTTATCTTTCTTCATGAAATCAAATAATTCGAGACTGGTCCCTTTAATCATGGGATTCTTGGTATAGTACGCAAGTATCAGCGTCATTTATTTGATCAAATAAAATATTAAGCCTGAATATAGATTCAAATATTTATTTATTGAAAATACTGGACAATAGGAATAAACTAAAACATTGTCTCAGTAAAATAATGTTTTAAGTATCTTTCCGAATTACTTCGCAATATTTTGCAAACAAAAGAATTCTTTATCAACGTTAATATTAGCTCAAATTGATATCTATGATTTTGATGGATTAAAAGGGTGAATTGTAAGAAAGCGAATACATACTATCTTTAGCTAGGATGGAACACCGGGACAGGATTAGTGCCACGGCCTTTAGTAATACAATCCTGTTATCGCTAAGTTAAATCTAGTGATCAAATATAACGTGATTAAATAGGTAAATGTAACAAGTCGCAAATGGGTACATGGGTTTCAAATTCTATGCATTTAAATTTGTAAGTTCTTATTACTTTAAAGTACTAAGGGCACATTTTTAGAAAATATAATATTATATAGAGGTATAACTAGAAATATGTATCAAATATTCTTGATTCTAAGGAATTACAGACATATTGTAAATATCTGCAATATAAGGAATAAAATATTAATCATGAAATGTTTAGTGCATTTAGTTGAGCTTAAGGCGTTATTGGTAGCCTTTTAGAGCCAAATATATATATGCGTGTGCTTAGTGCCGTGTTTGGGTGCTCATACTTCCCTTATCTCTATGTATGTAGGGTAAGTTAATTAAGATAGGTACAGTACATACCTACATATAAGGGTGCCCAGCCAGCTATGGCTTTAAGCTTTGATGTCCTGTAACTATTGACACTTTCCCTTTAGGCCTATACATATAGCTAATACATGAGTGAGTACCTCACAGTGGTAAGCTACAAGAAAATACCCTAAACTTGGTTTACTCTTTTTAATTTATTACTTTTTTTTACGAAGTCCAGTTTGTTGTTTTTTTAACTAATTATATTATTAGCTACCCGAATAGGTGGACATGAACTCGTAAACATTTCAATGGATCTAAGTTAAAAAATAACACCAAAGGTAAACACCTTAACATTTTTCTAAATATCAAAGTTTCAGCTACGTATGTTTCTTAGTTTTGAAGTGACCCACACTATTGGTCAACTGGTATATGACGTTTGGATAGCACCATCTATAAAAGTAACAAAAATGTGCGTACATCCAGAATGGGTATTAAGAGGCGGTACTAAAATTATTATAGGAAAAATGTGATATGTGAATTTCTGCGATTTTCTTAAATAGGTAAGCAAGCATATGCTTGATTTCAGATGCCGTTATTCCTGGTTTTAGAAATGCTAGTGCAAGAGGTCACGCAGTCTAGAGTGTAAGTATTACAATATGTAAGAAGTAACAATTAACTTCTTGTGCTCACATTCTCATATTTCCTCAAGTCCATACGGCAAGATTCCCTTTTTATGGATTTTTTAACCATCCTCACTGATTGACACGTGACTTAAGGCTTCAAACTCGTAATATTTGTAAATATTGTTTAAAAATATACCCGAGCTGCATACACTAATATTTCTTTAGGTACAGGTACTTTAGAATTTTTCAAGTATACTTTTCTATTATTTATGGTTTATTATCTATCAAAACTTGTGATAAAGTGGTTTGAACAATCAGACACAATGAGTAGAAGTAAAACAAAATTGCTGTAGTTGTAAAGCAACTGATTTAATTAAAAATGTATTCAAAGTTTCATCTTTCTATGTTTCTTGATAGCCTATCTTCATTAAAAAGAAATAAAATACTTCCAAGTTTTATAGCCTGAAGTTACCCTAAGTACGTAGGCCTAGGCCAAGTTCAATATTTCCTTGTTTACTAAATGAATATTTTCCTAGATATGGGGTCATGTGGTTATGTGGTCAAGGGCAACAGTCACGAATTGGATGAATGTATAATCATAAATATGCTTCAATAGTAAATTTTTAAAAACAATCCCGAGTAACACACATTGCGGTTTCTCTTTGTACATATGGACATTTTCGATTTTCTAAGAGTTATTTATCAGTAGTTATAGGGTTTAAGGCGTTAAGTCTACACTTTGTAAAAGCTAACATAAATACGCTCTAATGTTTCCTTAGATATGAAAACCTATTTCAATTTTCAGTTTTTTATTGTTCTTAACTCAAATATCATGGAAGCAATGTATAACCAACATACCAGTGATGTATTTACGCTAAAAATAGTGCTTTCTACTCACTTCCTTCTACCCCTCATTTGAAATTTTAATTTAAGATTCTTTGAGATCGTTATCAATTAAGTTTATGTATGTTTTATTGATTATTTTAATGATAGTTCTTATACCAGCTGATAATGTGCGCTAATTTCCTGTAACTTCTAATTTTATTTCAAACTGATGTTTTACCTTTGTGATCAATTTAAACAGAAACAAAGGAATACTATATTAAACACTAAGTATTGATTGAGCATCGATAAATAAAATTTTATTTTCGATTATCTTATGACAATCTCGCAAAAAGAGAGCTTTCTAGTTTAACATAAAGGACATATATAAATACAACCTGCAATTTGGAATTTATTAATATAGATTCCCTCACATAGATCATGAAATCATCTCAATTATCATATTTTGACATTTGGACTAGATCTTGGATTACTTTTAAACAGATTCATAAAATACGACAGTATTTATATTTTCTTTTTTATTATTTTTTGAACACATGACAATTTCCTGGTAAGTAATATTTTCAATTGAAAATTTAAAATTATATAATACAAAAATATGTATTTATAAACGTGATAATATATATATATATATATATAAACATAAGAAAAAAATATATATATATAAACATAAGAAAATATATATAAATGGATATATATATATATAAACATAAGAATAAAAAATATATCATATTTTGAAATTCTTTTGAAAATAATTATATAATTAATTAATTAATTTAAACTTTTGTTAGACTTCCAATAATCATCATCTTATCCAGAACATAAATTGTAAATGTTCGGGCTCTTATACTCATCCTCGTTGATTATTAGATAAGTATCATTAATCTTGTTTATACATAATTTCTCCAATATTCATATATTTGTGATAGAATGAAGAAACATAGCAGTGCCTTAGTATGAATATTTATTTACTGAGATGACAGAGACAGACGATTGTCTTATAGAATTATATGAACGGGTTACTTCCAATTAAGTAAAAAAAGTGTTCATTTGGTGTTTCATCGAAAATTTGTTAGTAAGCTATAAAACAATTAAGTCAAATTCTGACGCAGTTGGAGAAAACCAAATATGTGCAAAACAAGGTATTTACTTTGTTTTTAGATAATTCATGACCGTGACTACTAAGATCACCTTAACTAGTTTATGGTGTAAACAATGTATCCATAACTATTCAATATCACTAAAGAAACTGCTGAGAATAGAAATGATTCATGTCTATTGCAACTTGTCACCAAGGACCACGTTCATATGACCAATAACTTCAACCAGGTAACGCCAGGAACTTGGAGCTAGTGAATAATAATTTCAGTAATTAACATGACTGACTAATCATACAAACACATAACTTACAAACTACCGGATTTAGTGGCCGTATGGTCTAAGACACTACTCTTGCAACTGATTAGAATTCCGTTAACAGGTGGATCGTGATTCAATCCTGGTCGGGTGTACTGAGGTTGGCATTTCCTAAATTGTTTCCCAATCTCTCTCCACACGAATACGAGTACATTTCCTTTATCAAAATTTCCTGATCCCTAACCCATAAGTGTAGTTAGTACGTAAGATTATAATTGAATGGGTAGTAAGACGTGGTACTAATTTTTTATTTACAAACTAACTTTATCATAGAATATTCATAGTGCCCAGTTACCAATACATTAATTCACTATTGTGAATGGGGAAATTTGACCAATTTGACCAATTATCGCTATTTAGGTCTTGACGGTGTTTGAAAATTTGACCCATAATAGCTGAGTAGGCAGAAGTGCTACCGACTGAGATAAGGTGTATGGTTAAATGTATACTGTGCTTTCAAATCTTATAGATAGAAAATATGCCTGTAAGAAATAGGGTGTGGTGGATTGGATATAACTAGCTCAAGATAGGGACAGGTGGATTATTTTTTTAAGTCCGGCAATGAGCTTTCGTGTTCCTTATTACATTAAGTAAGAATTTTATAAATAAAAAAATCGTCCGTGCTGTCTGCATGACATATAATCAATAAAGAGCAAAACTCACTCACTGCCTCACACATTACAATACTACTCCCAAACACTGAGCCTGGAAACTTGAAATTTTGAGGGAAGTTTCCTTTTAGAACCTAAGCTAGAGATAAGACGAAATTTTGTAAAATTGGACTTTAAGTGGTGTAAAAGTGGAGCTTTAAGTTTTTCATAATTAAGTGGTGTATATTTTGAACCAGCGGATATATAGCTAGAGCCCTGAAATGTAAAATGAAGGTTCCTTTCAGGAATTGAATGAGACAATTTTGAGGGTATTTCAACATAGTATATTATTTACCTATGCTCTTTAATGAACTTTAATGGCTATTTTTCCTACATATTTCTGTATTAATTTTTGTTAATACGTTTTTCTCATCATATTATCGTGTTTATTTTATGTTCGTTGTTAATGGGTCACGTTTTTGGCTGCACCCAGTTTCAGCAAAATGTAGTATTTTGCCTTAAATATTTAATTTATTTAACATAATTATTTATCATTATTTGTTTGTAATTGCTATAGTTATCTCAGGATTGTACCACGAGGAACTATCAAAAAGTGGGCAGCAAGTGGTTTAACGTTCTAATTTAATTTAATTTTGGGTGCTGCTTAACCCTTTTGATTTTTTAAGATTCTTCATCTTTCTCCGACATGAATGCTAATACTAATTATTGGATCAATGTCAAACTTAAGCTAATATTAAACACATTAAAGCAGGTAACAATACTTCACTTTGAATTTTACTAAGAAAATATTACTCAAAAATATTGTTTTTTTTATATTTATTTTTTTCGATTGGTCTTGAACAAAACCCATATTGCTTGTAGAGAATTATAGAATGCATACAAAAAGCATTGTAAAATGACATCTCTACTATATTATATGACAATTCCACCAGTCTCCCAATTATATATTTATTAATGTTATAGAGAAATTATTCAAGCTCAAATATTAAAAAAGCATTTCGTTGAAATTTGGTATTCAAGAATATAAAAAATCTAATAAATATGATATCGGCTAAATAAGGGGTCCATTAAAGTTTCAAGCTAAGATACAGATTTAACGGTTTATACTGCACTGTAGTTTTTATAAATAAATTATTATCAAAACTAGATTTAAAGAATTGTGTTGATTAATTTTTGAATTACAGCAAAAGGGAATCAAATACAATCCTTACTTATTTTAAAATGTTATTTTGTAAACACAGATTAATTTTTGCTTTGTAATAAGAAATATTAGTTTTTCTATGAAATAAAAAATTGACTTTCCTTAAAACAACTTTTATAATTAAATGAGTAAAGAAATTTGGCTTGAAACTTTAAGTTTTTATCTAATCTAATAATTAGCTTATGTACAATAACTTCTCTTTTATTATGCTAGATATACTCATTTTATTGAGCTCAATTACTGTCAAAACTAATTTTTAATTTATTAAGAATATTTTAAAAGCATTTTGACTTAGATCGTTACTTTTGGATATGGTTCATTTTTGCTAGTACAGAAGCTAGCGTATAGGTGGTGTAGTAATAATAATAATAATAATAATAATAATAATAATAATAATAATAATAATAATAATAATAATAATAATAATCAACTGTGCGACAATTAATGTGGTGTGTCAACCTTACTCTCACTCTTCATTTTTGTTGTCATTCCTTCTACATATCCGTGATCATAGTGCCGTGACTTTATAATTATTCTTAGTACTGCAAAACACGGTACTCACCACAGCGGGCATTTCTAAACTGATTAAAGCGAGCAAGCAGTGGAACTTTGTGTCACGAAATGAATCGAAATAGTATAGGTCTGTTGTGTTTCCAAGCTTTGTATTATATCTGTGATGGCGGTGCAAGGCTGATCTTTAGTATTTAGAGGCAGTCATGTCAAAATGTTCATTAAAGGTTTTTAAAATATCAAAGCAACTCCTTTTGACTTTATTATTTAAATATGGGTTGAAACAAACCATGGAATAACATAATATTTGGTTACTTTGTGTGTGTGTGTATATATATATATACAAGGTAACAAAATATTATATATATATATATATATATATATATATATACAAGGTAACAAAATATTATATGCATATATATATATATACAAGGTAACAAAATATTATATGCATATATATATATATATATATGGAATAACATAATATTTGGTCACTGTGTATATGGATGTATTATTATATTGATAACTTTTAATAAACTTAATCTATATTCTTGAGTAAATTGGTTTTTTGAAAGCTATCAATATAGAGAGTGTATTAAAATTTGTGCAAGAGCTCTCGATAGCACGATTTCTAACAATAAAACATTGAAAATGTAGCCCCACGAATACCTTTTGCTTCTTAGCGTTTGCCACCATCAACTGGGATAAGAATACATATAAATGCTTCCTAGTACGGTGATAAATAGCACAACAAGTATACATACAGATGGTCCTTGAAATGGACACCGAACCTTTCAAGACAGATGCCAGTACGTTGAATTATTTTATCCGGTACATAACGCATTATTCTGGTATCAACGTTTGTATAGTACTACCTATTTCGCAAACTAATCACTAGGTGATCGTTGTGTTTAATTTTTTTCTTGTTTGCCTCATAGATCTCAATATATATATTTATATAAATGGAAAAGTATTAATATACATTAAAAAAGATTTATATAAAAAATAAATAAATATTTATAAAAATAAACATAACTTATACATAAATAAATATAGTTAAATACACACATTGTATTATGAAATGAATTAGTTGATAAAGCTATGTTTTGTATTGTGTGTTATACGTAAATACTTTTAAAAAAATATTTATTTAATTTTACATTTGTTAGACTTTATATTTATTTTGCTAACAAACCCAAATGTTAGCCTATATTAAATTAAATTATCATTAAAAATACACTAATGAATTAAAGTAATGGTGAAGATATTTGCTGTGCATTTTAATAATAATTTCTCCCCCGTAACTCTCGTTACAAAAATGGTGCCAGTTGCCAAATGAAAATATGGTTGAAAACCTAGCTTCGTAGCAAGGCCTTTTTAAGTTAGTAAATCGATTTTGTAAAATTTTATTCTTTCAAAATTAACCAAAAAATTGGTTCCTTTTTTGAGTATATTCTAGGCATAGTATAATTGAAAATATATCATAAATTATTAGCAACATATTTAATATTATTCTCATTAATAAATTTTAGTTATAATCTATATGTTTATGACCATTCGTAAAAATTGATAAACAATTTTAATCAAAGCTTAGTAGCTAAATATAGATTTTATACATTATAGTTAATAAACATTTTAAAATTGAAATGTGAAGAATTCCTTTAGAAATACCTTATAGCTTTATTTATTTCTAAAGCAATATTTGCTGACTATACCATTTACCTAAAATGTACATAGGCATATTCACACATATGTCTTTGTATAAATATTATTTAGCTACCGTTTTAATTAAGCTCGTAGAAGTTAGTCGATATTTTAAACGGAAATATTTGACATAATTTTGTATAGATAAATCACCGTTAAAACTTTAAGTATGTAAAAAGAAGTATTCACATATTTCCTGGAAAAATTTTAATTGCATGAACTTCTACTGTCCTTAGTTATATATTCATTTATAGACTAACAACAAAATTACATATTTTTGAATATTTATGTTGATGTATTTTTTCCATTTTAATTAAGAGTGGAAATTTTATTTTACAATGAACATTTTTAGTACATAATTATAAAAACTTCTAACTTATAATGAAGTTCATGTGAAAGAAATAATTTAGTTTAGTAAAATGCTAAGTGACAAAAATATAAAAACGTATCTAATAATGTTAGTACTAACATTATTATATACGTTTTTATAATGAAACAAATCTATTTTGATATGCTCTCCCCACTTTTGGGAAGAATTGCACAATTCCTTAGATATCATAACTAAAAGTCAGGCCTTTCTCCCAAAAGCGGAATTTTTGATTTCGGGTATAGATTGTTATCTGTTGTTTCTATCTATTTATAGATTTTCACAATCGGAGATAGTGCCATGTGTGTTATGGCTCTGTCAGACTATGGGATGTATGAAAAAAGGTCCCAAAGGACATAAAATTCGGAAAGTCTAAATCAATAATAAGTTAATAACACTTTACTCCGTGATTCTTTTTTCAGCCTAACTATGCTCAAACATTGGGTGTTATTATGACCAGATTATTTTAAATATATTTTAATCCTGCCTTGCAGCAATGTAGATGTATCATTTTATGAGCACATTCTTTTGTTCATTGATATTTTTAATTTTTTAAAATAATCTCTATATACTGTAGTATTGGATGAAATAAAGAGTTCTGAATCACTTTCCCCCATAGTTATATCATTGGTGGACTATCATGCGGAGGATAACTTTCCCTAAAACGTTAATAGTGGTGTTGGCAGACTTTCTCCCAACCACGCTATCATCCGTTACTACCAACCACCACAAATTGTATTTTTTTTAGATATATTATTTATTAATTTAAAATAATTGATTTATTTACTAACAATAATTAATTTCATTTGAAATATATATATTTTTTTACTCCTACAGACAATTTAAATTTAAGGAGCGATAAAGACTCCCTTTCTTTATTAAGAATAGCTTTGATCCTTTGCACTAAGAGTAAAGGGTGGATCAGGAACCATTATTTTTAGGGTTGTTTGGTGCTTAAATATGATATTTAATTGGTTAAATACTTAAGCTATTATTAATGCCTTGTCGTGGCTTGTTCCCATGGTAAGCAGAGAGTGGATATGAACTTATTATTGACAAGCAAGATAGCTGCCTGACAATGACAGTTCGGACAGGATACGACAGGTCCTAACAGGTTTTGACTTGTTCATACCAGTTATAACATGTTCTGACATTTTCCGATATGTTCCCGTAATGTTCCAATATACTCACTAATGTTTACATCAGGTTCCATCTTGTTTTTGTAATGTTCTGACATTTTCCAACAATTTCTGACGGGTCAAAACATATCTGGACACGTCTGAACAGGTTGAAATTTAAAATCCAGATGGTAACCAGACCCAATATTTGTAATTCTTTCCCATTTCCTTTTAAAGTTATTCTCTTTTAATTCCGATTGTCTCCTTGCCTCAAGAGGTCTGGTGGTAGAATCACTTTTAGATGCTACTAACTTTAATTTTGAAGAAACTACTCCCACATTTGAGCTTGTTTGAAATGGTTTGATAACCCCATTTTCTTGTAAGGCTACTAATTTATTCACTTTAACTTTCTTTGTCTCTCTAGCATAACAGTTTATGCGATAGTATTCACTTTTTGATACTACGACTAAACAGTTTTGAAAGTGTTTGAACTGGTTTGATTACATCAATTCCTTGTTCGTTTATGCAAATTAGGTCAAATTTCCTCTAACACCCCTGGCAATCCCTCCAAACCAATGCTCCGACCCCATTCATAGCATTTTTTTTTTGTTCTATCCTTAGTTTTTTTAATAATATTGCTTGGCAGATTGCATTTCATGACCTTATTCCCGCACACCTTTTTTCAAACTTTCAAACGTTTTTTAATGTTTTTTTCAAATAGCATCACATCAATTCTCCATAACCATAATTTTACTACGCGCGATGTTTCCGATTTTAAATTTTTAACTTCAAAAATGTATCTCCAAAATATTTGAACCTATAATGGTCAATTCCCCTTTCAAACCAGACATACCAACCTTATATCTCTGACATATAACTAACGATTTTACAACGAACGAAAAATAAACTTGGACACGGACTCAGACATAGAAATTTAAGTATCTGATCGAGAAGGTGAATACACAGCAGTAGCCGATTTAAAGAGAAAACTGAAGTTTAAATCAAAAAACGTCAAACCAGCTAAGACGGTTAAGGCGACTAGAAAATATTAATCATTATAAGATAACGAATTTATCGTAGGGACAGAAACCTTAACAAACACAAGTACCCAGGACAATAGCCTTAGAAATAAGAGTACCAACCCAAAATATCCTCAAATAGTAGCATTTGGTACAGCCAACTAATCTAAAAGAGTAAAGATCATAAGGACAATGGTGTGGAGTTTCAAAGTTTTCTATGTCAAAGATTACCTTAGAATCCATACCATGATATTAGAGGACTTTAAAGAATTACAAAACATCCTCAAGAAAGAAGACCAGGAATTCCATACGTTTATATTGCCTAGGGATAAGCCTCTCAAGATTACAATCAAAGGACTTCCACCCAGCATGCCGATAGAGGAAAGAGGAAAGTAACGATTTGGATACCCCGATACTGCTATAAGACAATTTACGTCAAGGACGCAATAAGTTAGCACTAGTGACAATAATAAGTTAATTCCCATATTTGTATACACGCTGACTTCAACCGACCAGAACTATTCTGTTTTCCAGAAAGAGTTCATAAATAATACCAGAGTTAAAATTGAACAGAATATAAAAGCCCAAAACATTATTCTACAGTGTAACCGTTATCAGAAATTCAGCCACTCAAAGAACCGTTGTGCTAAAAATCCGAGATGCATAAATTGCCTCTTACCTCACCTCACCACTGATTGTCAGAAAGTGGAGAGCATCACCCCAACAACTGTGGATATAAGCACAAAGTGAGTTATTCGAAATTCCCTGAAAATCTCAAATTATTTAAAAACAAATCGAGCAAAGACATAAAAAGAAAGACCAGCAAATGACTTTCACAAACACCATGCTAACTAGTAAAAATGACTTCCCCCTACTATTCAAATAAACATCGGAGACAGTGAACATCATCTCGCACTCACATGATTACAGGAACACCTTAATCATTGAAATAGAGTATCAAGCATGAAATCGACAAAAAGAACAGGAAAAAATGTTCTGAGAGAATATAGTGTTGATGTATGGTTAATAAAGGTAATTATGGCGATGTATGATGGAGTAAAGTGTGCGTTAGGGTGGATGGAGCTTTGAGTGAATGGTTTGAGATTAAACAGGTTGTTAGACAAGGGTGTTTCTGTTCTCCTTGGTTGTTTAATATATTCATGGAAAAGTGTATGAGAGATGCTTGTGAGTACACCGTTGGTTAACAAATGGTCAATCTGAATATAAGAGTGTTACTATAGACAAATTATGTCTTAATAATGGCTGAGAATGAAAGTGACTTGCAGAATCCATTAAATAGTTTGAATGGGGTGACAGGCAAAATGTATCTTTGCATAAATATATCCAAAACAAAGGTTTAGTTTTTTATAAGGACGGATCAAGAAATTATTTTCAGCTTAGTATAAATAGAAAACTGTTAGAACAAGTGAAAGGTTTTGTGTATCTGGGCAGAATGTTTTTTTTTTAGTAGAAGGATGGATATTTAAATTGATAAATGGCTAAATGCATCTTGGAGGGTAGTTGAATGTGTTTTAAGTATTACAAAAAATGAAGTAGTATTGATGGAGACAAAGATGAAATAATATAAAACTGTGTGTTGAAACCTATAGCGTTTCTTTGATGTGAATAGTTGGTTTGTCTCTAGAAACACAAGAGCAAGTTGAATCTGTTTGGAATGAGATATCTAAAATGTATGTGGAAAAACTCGTATGGATGGAGTCTGTCATGAATGGAGGCTAAAGGAGTGCAGTTTGAAAGATAATCCAATATTTCAATGTGAAAGAAGCGTCTTACGTTGGTTTGGGCATATTGAGCGGATGAGTGTGGACCGTGTGACGAAGCAAATATATTAAGGTAGATTTTGTCGATCTAAAGGAAGAAGTAGGCCATGAAAGGCGTGGCTAATTGTTATAGATGAATGTGTGAAAAAGAAAAGTATTACAATTTTTATTAATAATATAGCAAGTATTACTTGATGTATGGACGTTTTTGAAGCGAAGGGTATATGCAAGCATAGGGAAGTGTTGTGAAATTTAGTGGGGAAGTGTAGTGAAATTTAGTTTCTAAGCTACCAGAGGTAACGGCGTGATTAGGTACGTATGTGTGTATATTTTGTTAAGGGATGATTTAGCCATGTGTTTAAATTTTTCATTAAGATTAAAGATAGTTAAAACAATTCTTAATGAATATGTAGCATTTTCTTAGGTTAAACTCTTAAATCTCTTTGATAAATAAAGTGGCCTGTTACCACACTTATTTTTATATATATTAACATATTTTTTAATTTAAGGCCTAATTTGTATAAAAATAATTACCTAATTGCAAAGTTAGTTAAGATTCCCTTGTGAGTTTAATTGAACATGTGACACGCTAATGGCAACCAAACACGTCTATTCCTTTTATTGTGTTGTTGGTGAACACCTAGCCGTTGAATCGCAAAATATATCCTGACTTGTATTAACAATATCTGATAATGTTAGTAAAAGTGAGGATATTTTTCGAAAATGTGGCAGCTTGATACAATGCTTGGTTTAACAAACCCAAATGGTGTCTATAATAATATGATAATCTAGTTTAAGATAAAATTATTATTACTCTAAATTTGAAATTATTTCTACTATAGCCTACTAATATAAGTAATTAAAAAATTCTACACTATTTGTCCAGTGAATAATTAATAAATAAACCGATCTCTCTTTATTTAATAGTGAGATGAGTAAAATTAGTTTTTTAATTCAATATTTTTCTTGTTTATTTAATATAAAAATGCTTTTATTAATTTGATTCTAGCCATATTTTAAGGTAGCGTAATCCTTCTTATAACTTAGTGCAATCGATTACTAGTGTCTTAATTTGATATTTCCTTGTTTTTTAATGACCTGGTATCGTCGAATTACATTATGTGTTTCTTGTATCCGGATTCATCGTTAATGTTTAACTAAAGTTAGGAACAGATTTAAAAAGTGAGAAACTTTGAAAGAAAGGAGTAGAGGGATAGTTACCATGGTTCAAATGTAGTTTGGTTGATGTTCTGTGTCAAGATTTTAAAGCTCTCAAACAAACTTCATTTGGAAAGTACAAAGTTTACCAATTTAGAGATGTAAATTTGATCGTATGGGCGTAAAAATTAGCTTAAAATCACATTAAATGCAATAGTTTTTATAGCAATATTCATAAAATTTTACATTATTCCTTTTGTTTAAAATAAAATATGCAATTCATTTAAATCCAAAATAATTGTTGTATGGTGTTTTGTGTATTATTTTGATAAAATAAAAATAAGCGTTACCAGACGTAAATTAAAAATAAAATCTTACACTGGCACCAGAGAATCAAAGCTGGCACTTTTGGCTTAGCGCAAGTTATATCTACCGCTGATCTATCCAAAATTTGTCCCGTGCTCTGTGTTATTCTTCAATCATAGCTTTAAGGCAGTCTGTAATGGACGTGTGGAAGTCATCGGCTAACAATGAGCCAATATTGATATCACATCCACCACTCTGGGGCTGGATTTATGCTGCCAAGTACAATAAATTATTGTACATAAAAGCGTTTAGTATTGAAGAATGCAAACGCATTTATAATTAATTGTATAGAACCAGTGAAGATTGAAGGATAGAAATGATCTTTAGTTTACAGATATAGGCATATAGATTTTTATAATTGAAGGAATCCTTGATAGCTCAATGGTGGAGCATTGGCAACGTAAGCTCAGATTTCATTGCTCGATACCCGTCTCCAGGTGTCATTTTTAATTTACAAGGAAGATACTTGGTAAGTCTAATCATGTAACCTAAATATAATTTTAATCTTCCTATCTTCGCTGGTCATACACATTTAAGTGTAACACAATCTGCTTTCTACCGAATTTAATAATTAATTAATAGGAAAGAATCTACATTTATATAGAGAGTCATACCTAGATTTCTTAAATACACATTTTCAAAATCAGTAATTTTTCTATTATCTTACGGTTCCACAATAATTGGTTCATGTTTGCTGCTGTTGACAGATTTTCTTTAGTTGGAATTTGTTAACGTTGCTCTTCCTTGAGGTCCACGTGCTACATCCTCCAGCTATCTACCATATAACTAGTACAGACACATCACTCAACGCCCGTTAATTCATCACTATGAAAGAATAACCCATTTTCACCAATAGTTTATTTTCCAAACATGCCAGGAATCAATCCCTGGACTCCTAGATTAGTAGGGAGTCAGGCTACCAATTTAGATAAGGCGTCGGACAAAACAAGTTTTAATAAATAAAATAATTTTTATTCATTATGAATAATAATTGATAGTAATGTTATATCTTCTTGTTTATTATTTTTATTCCCTTATTTCTTTCTTCTATGACAACGCCATGTTTAGGTGATATTCACCATCTTCAAGTCTGATTTGTATTAAAGATGATTGATTTTACTTCATACTATTGAAAAGTTTGTGAAATTTTACGATTTTATATGGAATAATTTTTAGTGAGATGATCAACATTTTGTAACCGTAAAATTGCACAAATTTTCCAATAGTATGAAGTAAAATCAATCATCTTTAATACCAATCAGACTTGAAGATGGTGAAAAATCACCGAAACATGTCGTCATAGAAGAGAAAATAAAACGTATAATAGAAGAAGTGAGTAAAAATAATAAACAATAAGATATAAACTTACTATCAATTATTATTACTCTTTACCAAATAAACATGAACATTATTTTAAATAGTAACAATCTTGTTTTTTTATATATCATAAAAATTTAAAAGGGTTAAAATATCATAGTTTCTGGGACTAGTATTTTAATTATTTATAAGCCGAGAATATTTGAAAAATGTATTAGTGAGAGACAGTTCCGAATTAAAAATGAACTTTATAAAGGGCACTGCAAGCCACTCTCCTTAAATAAATATTGATAAAATAAACGTAGCTACCCCAATTTAATACAAATATTTCAAGACATGTTAAAGTGTACGTATGAGAGTAAATAATTTTCAGGCTGTTTGATCAAGTTGATAAAACTTGATAGATATCTTTATTTAATCTATTATATTATTTTATTCTAACAAAATATGTATTTAAATACTTTATACAATTATGTAACTTTTATGTTATATCATTAGCTAAATTTATTCTTACATCATTAGCTAGATTTATAAAATCCTATTATTATTATTATTATTAATAATAATAATATTGAAATCCATACTTAAACTACATAGGGCCAACATGTTTACAAAATACCCTAAGCCTACATGCTATATGGCATTATAAGCTCGAGAGTTCATTGCTATACTTATACAAGTAATGCCACCTATACCTATCTTAAGCTAGTTCTATCCAGTACACCTTATCACTTTCAGGTACATTATAATGCGTTTAGGTCTTCCCAATCGTCTCTTCCTATTGGGTTTGGCAGTCAGTATCCTGAGCAAGATTCTAAAATCTCCAATTCGTATTGCATGTCCTACTCACCGTAATCTGATACTTGATAATCCTAACAATGTCTTGTGATTATTACAGGGTATGTAACTCGTCATTATGTAACCTCCAAAACTCCTCAGTAACCTAATCTCTTTTTGGACCAAATATCTTTCTAAACTTGTTTTCGAATACCCTAAATTTGCTTTCGCTGTGTAAGGTAAGACACAAATTTTTACGCCCATAGAGAACCACCGGTAAAATTAATGTTTTGTATATTCTGAGTTGTACATTCCTGGACAGCAGGCGAGATGTCAACAACTTACTGATCAAGTAATAGCATTCATTTTCCGAATTAATAGTTTTCCTAATTTCCAATCTAATATCGCTATTGATAGTTAAAATTGCTCCTAAACATTTAAACTAGCTCACACTGACATATAATATGTTGTTAAAAGTAATCTTAGGTTAGAGTCCCCAATCCGTGTTCTCTTTGTTATCATATACTTATTATTTTCAGCCTTCACTTTCAAACCTATTTCCATACTAACATCTAGTAAAATATCTGCATTTCTTGCAAGAACCTACTTAATATTGTTAAACAAAGTTAAATAAATTGCATATTCTAATAGCTGAATTGTACCAATTTATGTCAACCATTCCCTATTCTCTTGCATTACCCTAATCGTATAATCTGAAGCTAGTTTTACAAGTAATGAAGAAATGTCATCTCCTTGATTCAGTCCTCTATATATCTCTAAAGTATCTGTTAAGTTAAATACAATCCGTACTTTGCCGCGCGTATCACCAAACATACCTCAATTAAATTGACAAGCTGTTTTGGGTATCCAAAAATTAGCTAAAGTTTCGTAAAATGTATTTCTAATAAAATAATCTTAAGCCTTTTTAAAATCTATGTATATTTGATGAATCGTCATGTTGTTCTCCCACTTTTTTCTAATGTTTGGCAAATAGTAAAATTCTGATACATTGTTGATCTATTTCGTTGAAGTCCCCACTGATGATCACGAATAATTTACTCTGCATATGGCGTCAATCTCATTAAAATTTGGTTAGATAAGCATAAGCGTTGTCAGTATATAATGTATGTAACCGGAATGTGTATTAATGAATGGTAGAAAAATAATGTTTGAGGTTTATTTTACCTTTACGTGATTATGAATTCTATATTTTAATCCCGTAAAAGATCTTTTCTTAAGTAAAATCAACAGAAAATACTATTTTTTTTCTAAGAAAAGATGATTATCAATATTATTTCCAATTGGTTTAATTTACTTCCTTCCTTTATTTTTCTTCAATTGTTTCATTTATTTCAGGTACATTTACTTATCACTTTTACGTCCTTTCTAAGTAAACGTGTCATTATGAATAAAACTTTTCATCCTCTTTAGCTCTTTTATATTTAATAAATATATATTATATGCAATTGTGTACAAGTTTGATATTACACATTCATATAAATATGTTTAAGTGTGTATATACATATAATTATGTATATTTACATATACATATAGGTAGGTAATAAGCAAAACCACAAATTGATTAATAATATTATTTTATAAGTATTTTATACAATAGTCTTACTTTCCATTTGGACAGTGTGTATATGTATATGTATATGGGGTAGATATTAAATTGGTAAAATGTAGAGAATGTGTAATTTAAATTTTCGTGAGGAGAGGGTGAAAATTATCTAGGAAAACACATCCTCAGTACACCTACATGGATTAATAATCTTAACTCTAATTAATTGGCAATCCTGTCTATGACAAAAGTAATTCCTTAGACCACGTGAACACTAATGCGGGTAGTTAAATCAATTACTTAAAC
>CABFWB010006935.1:0-14747 GCA_902151455.1 Timema bartmani
AAGCCCCTATTCCAAAAACTACCCATCCCACTATTATGACGTCACTTCCGCCCTGAGGACCGTAAATGATCCCTACTTACATTATTATTGATAATGTGAAATAGTCCCCCGATACCAGCTTTTAACCAAATAGCTAAAGCAAATTTTTAAATATCAAAATTTTAAAAAAATCAGTAAACTACGGAAAACCAAATTTCCCCCCAAAAAACAGGTACACAACTTTCTTTATTGGTTATGTTCGTGTCAAACACTCCCCAGATATATGTTTTAAGGAAAATCGTTAATCGTTATAGCCATTTTCAAAATAATACGAGTTTTCAAAAATCACTTACCAGCAAATGACTGCCTGTACACATTTTACCCGAAATCAAGTAAACAATGTTATTTGTCATGTTAAACACTCCAAATATATACATTCGATATCAAAATTTTAGAGCAATTTTTTTATATGTTGAGTTTTTGAAAAATCAGTCTTCAGTAAACTACATATAAATTATATTTTACTCCCCCAAAAAAAAGTGTTATTCGCTATGTCAAATACCCACAAGATATCAATTTGGAACCAAATCGTTATAACCATTTGAAAATGTTCCCAAGTTTTTTTAAAATCGTCAGTTAACAACCCATAAATAAGGTTTCACCCCAAAGACAATTGTACACTGTTATTTGTTATATCACACAATTTCCAGATATATATTTTAAACAAAATCTTTAGTTATTTAACATTTTCAAAGATTTCCCATCAGTAGACGGCTTTTTCCCCAAAAACCAATATTGTATAGTGCTATTGGTCGTATCGAACAAATCTTAGATATGCGTGTTTTTGTATCAAAATCATTAAAGCTATTTTCGAAAAATTGGAATTTAAAAAAAAATTCACTAGTAAACTACCTTTAATTCGAGGGTTAGGGTCAAAATAAAAAATATTTCCCAAGGTATAGCCTTATAAAATCTAAATATCAAGTTTGAACAAAATCCATCAAACCGTTTTATATCCTTGGCCAGGGACGGATAGACAGACAGACAAACACAGGGACAGATAATTGTAAAATCCACTTATTTGGGTTCGTTTTCACATAAGATGTAAAAATTTGTCAAAATCTCAAGATTGATTTTTCACGATCACTATACTTTCTCTTGATATGAGAAAGTAAAAACGCCATATATCTTATTATTTAAAAAAATATATACGAATATGATAATCTCGCTTTTGAGGAATCCAACAATTTCCCCCAACACGCCCCCTTCCCCTTTATATGCCCATGATGCGCTCTATATCGTAGTTAAGACCAATAAGGTTATGTACCTTAATGTGTTGACTTAACAGCTCTGGTAAACCTTGATTTTGGGTGGAAGAACGGTAGAGAAAATTCAATCATATCTCTTTGCGGTCAACATTGCTAAAATGTTTCTATATTATGTATGCTATTTTATTAGGTATTGATAATATATATCAAAAGTGACAGCTGCAGATAGCATGAAATGTATGAATATATTAAAATTGTTTTAGTAATTTTAGTAACTAACTTCTACTGTTTTCCCTACCAATATCTACTTACGTGGTGCTAAGCCGAGTGTTGTAAGAGGAGTTTTGAATTTTCTTTGATTGCTATTCCGACTATTGAAAACACTTTGCTAGTGTAAGAATCCTTAAATCCAATCATTTACTTAAGATACTTACTTAGCACCGCGTCTTACTACCCGTTCAGATTATACGCTTAAGTACTAATTACACTAACAATTGTAAGGTTGAATATAGAGAAAGTGAACCCGCATTTTCGTGGAGGGAAGGCTGAAAACAATTTAGGAAAAATCACTCCCAGTTCACCCGACCGAGATTCTAACCTCAATCTCCCCGTTCTCGGTAGTCTAGATCAACATGAAACTAGCGCGTTAGCTAACTACGCCACCTAGGCGGGTTATTTACTTAAGCATCAGAATGGTGGCTACTATACCCAGATTTTGGTAGGAAGAACAGTATCTGGTAGTCACTATAACAGTTTTAATATATGCATGCATCAAGTAATGTTATCTGCAGCTGTAAAGTTTGATAGATGTTATCAGTACCAATAAAAATAACGCAAATAATATAGTACTTAACATGTTATCAATGTTGGCCGCATAGAAACTGTTTGAATTTCCTAAAATGTTCCTTCAACCAAAATCAGGGTATAGTTACGGATCTTATGTTGTACCTTAACAGAACTATTATAGTATCCTAACAATAACCTAAGTAATACAAAATTCATTAAAAATGTATCAAGATTCGAGGGGGGGGGGTTAACCTTCCAATCCCCTTTGTCCTCAGCTACGATATTACATATAATGTGTATAAACTATTATGTCTGTACTTTTTGCCGTTTTTTTAATTTCAGGGGCAATTTTCATATGTGTAACGGTAGAGCTTTTCAGGAGATACGATATTCACTCGTGAATGTGTGGAATGCCAGGCCTCCACCGTGGTTCGGATCCCACGTTAAACTGTAGGTCCTCCATTTCATCTCACAAATCACTCTACCATTACACATTAACGTAATTGCGTATAGCCCGAACGGGTAGTAAGACGTGGTGCTAATAGTAATAACAATAATAATAATTTTTGAAGTACATGATGATTTTGTAATAAGGAAGCAATATCAACTTACTTTATAGAATTCAATATAAAATATTTGGTGTGATAAAATATATGAGAAAGACTTAAGTGAAATTATAGGATTTGTACTATATTAAGTAGCACTTTTTCATTTTTTCTCTTTATTCTCTTACTTGGCTAACACCTGGTTACTTGTCCTAAAATATTGTTTATTTACTTTGATTTAGTCCTGATGATGGCGCCGTAGATGTGCCGAAACATGTAGAATTCTAAGGTCATCTCTACGATGCCTATAAAAGGAGCAAGGGAATTTCAGATAAGATAATAGAATTCAATAAACTGTGATATATTCAACATTTCACCTTTATTCAAAAAATTTTAATTTTCTATATAATTCACATAAAGTACATCAAATTCAAACATTATACTCTAGTCATTCAAAAACAATTATCTTAGAGTTTAATTATGTTAAATTGTTTATGTTTTTGTTATAATTTTACTTTTAACATGTTGTAACCTTGACTCGCATTTTAATGTGTTAATTTATCATGTCCTGATATCTTTTTAATCATATGTGTGTAAATAATAACTTCTATTTTAATCAATTTATTTACAGAATGAATTAAATTGTAATTTATAATTATGTTCTGATATCAAATATCATATATGTATTGATCAAATTAACCATCCTTATTAATTTATATAAACTTAATATAGTACAAATTCTATAATTTCACTTAAGTCTTTCTCATATATTTTATCACACAAAATATTTTATATTGAATTCTATTAAGTAAGAAAATAATTATAATAATACAAGCCCACGAGCTATACAAACTATCAGAGACAAAATAGACTTAGCTTCCAGTTGCATGTTGACTTTGCTTTCCGAGGTCATTTCAAGGCTAAGAGAAATATAAATCAAAATATGTTTCACAATCTTTCTCATTGATAAATTTATGTATTTTATACCTAGGGTAAAGTGTAGGCCTACCTTCAATATTTAGTTATGTGAGTTCATATATATATATATATAAGATAGTTATATATGATAAGGACAATAATATAAATATATCCATACATTTTTTTTACTGTGTTTTATTACTCTGAGCTATCCGCATATTATAAGTAGTCGACTAAATATTCAAAAAAATACCCAAATACCTTAGAGGTTAACATTATGAATGGTATATTATCAGTGGCGGTGAAACCTAGGGTTGATATAATGAAAGAATCTACCTTCCTCGACCCCCTCCTTCCATGGAATAAATTTGCCCCCTTTAAATTACTTTTACTCCCCTTTGATATTCTTCCATATTAAGCTGAAAAATGGTCTTGAATTAAACTCCAAATATAATATCTTAAGGCCGATTTTCAAAAATTTGCCATGAGAGCAGCACTCCAAATATCCTTCAAAGGCATTTAAGTTTCAACTTTTTTTTAATAGTCTTCAAACCGCTCTTTGGTTTGGGAAGCCAAGTCCTTTAAAAAGCCCTTTTTTACCAACCCTTACCCCCACCCCCACTCAGTCCCCTACATATAAATAGGATTCCACCACCCCTGAATATATGTTGTATTTGGGTACATTAACCCATGTTGTATTATTATTATTATTATTATTAAAAAATAAATAAAAAAATCTGCTGTCACTAATTTAGTAGAATTTCTTTGGCATGTTGCCCCTCAAGTCTTTGCCCAAGGTCAGGTTGATGCTATTTATTTTGACCAAAGTAAGGCATTTGACTTATGTCAGTATAGTATTATTCTCTCTAAACTTGGTAATTTTGGCCTTTCTCACTCATATGTAAATTGGTTCAGCAGTTATTTGCATGAAAGATCATTCATTATTAAAATTGATTCACACACCTTAAATAAATTTTTAGCATCCTGTGGCATACCACAAGATTCTAATTTAGGTCCTCTTCTCTTTAATGTGTTTATTGATGACATTGGTAAATATTTGAACTCATCTAGTTATTTACTCTTTGCTGATGATGTAAAATTATTTATAACTATTAAATCAATTACAGATTGTATAGAGTTACAAAATAATGTAAATGGTATTCTACAATGGTCCTTGGAAAATGGAATTTCTATTAATAATTCTAAGATCAAATCTATATATTTTAATAGGAAAATTAATTCATTCTTTTTTACTTATAAATTGGGCAGTGAAAATATAGTTCTTAGCCCCTTATATTAATGATCTTGGTGTTCTCCTGGATAACAATCCTTATTTCCACTATCATGTTGACCATGTAATTTCCCAATGATTGAAATTACTTGGGCTTATTAAATTTATCACTTCATCATTTAAGAAAGTTGACTGTTTTTTATGTCTGTACTACGCCCTGGTTAGATCTAAATTAGAATACGCTACTGTTGCTTGGAATTCCATTACCTTAACTGACTCTCTTAGGTTGGAGAACGTTCAAAGAAAATTTGTCGCTGCGTGCTATGATAAATACTTTAGTAACCGGATTTATTATGATTATGACCGAATTCGAAACCTCTTAGGGCTCCAAACTCTCTTCTCGCGTGGACTTTATTTTGATGCCCTTTTTGTTTTTAATATTTTCAATCACAAAATTTCTTGCAAATTTTCCTTTGATCATGTATACGTTCATATCCCTTCTCGGGCTTCTCGTAATCCAAATTTTTTTTTCTCAATAGCTCTTATAAGGTGAGCCATATATGTCGTTGTATCTATAGCGCCAATTCTAGATTTGTTGAATTCGACTTCTATCATAAAAGAAAAGCAAAACTCAGAGAGTTATTTAAGGAAATCCCATATCAATAATTTATCATGTAGAGGTTTTGCCTATAATATTTAATTTACAATATTCTGATTTTTTTTTTAGCTTGTAGCCATTCTTTAGTTATTTGTTATTATTGCTATTTTTTATTCTTATCATTATTAATTGACTTTTTTTTTAACCATTTAACAATGTATTAAATTATTTAGCTATTATTGTTTATCTTATTTTCTCGTGTATATATATATTTGTAAGTTAACAGTGTACTTTTCAGTGCTGGCCTGTTATAGATCTTACGACTGTTGGCCAGCCCTATAGTAAAGGAAATTGAAATTATTACTATATACAAAATTATCTTTATATCCGTACAATTTATTCAAAATTGAACATCAACACACAGGTTGCAAATCAGTGTAATTACGGCACTGGACCAAAATGTAATTAATCGTTGAACAATGACATCTGGATACGGAAATCAAGCCCGGGGCCTTTGGCTTAGCGTGCCAATGGTTTACCACTGAAATACCCAAGATTCTTCTCGTGCTCAGGGTCATCCTTCACTCATATTTTAAGGCTGTCTCTGTGATGGACGTGTGGAATCGTTGACCACATATGAGTGAACTTGTTTGTAATTTCCCGGTTCTGGTTTACAGTGTCCAGGCGTTATTTTTCAACTAATTTAAATGAATTGAAATGTTGACCGTTCCATACGCTCAGTGCTTTAATTACAACTATGCGTAGCCTGTGTGTTGAAATTAATTGAAATTTCGCTTTAAAAATCACAATGTTATATTATATACTTGGCAGCATAACAGCCCACCCGAGTCGCAGATGGCTGTGGTACCTGATAGCTCGCTCATATGTAGCTATGAAACCACAAGTCCATCATAAACTCAGCCTTAAACTAATACTGAAGAATAACCTTGAGAATGGGGCGAAGCCTGTATAGCTCAATGGTATAGCAATGGAGTGCTAAGTCAAAGGTCCTGGCTTCGATTCCCATGTCTATGTGTCAATTTTTAACTAATTTGAAATAAAGATTTTAAATTGTTATACCAGCTATCTTTTTTTTAAATAGCTTTTTATTCGTTACTATGGATAAATTTTCCTTAGTTTTTATGTATGTGGGCTCATATTAAATATGAACTGAGAAAGGATCAATTTATTTTAAAATACCAATCTATAGGCCCTACTATATTTTACACCATTTTCCCCCTTCAGTAAATTATTCTACCTTTAATTTTAGGGTTGAATACAAAATTCGAAAAAATTCTTTGGGGAAGCCTTTTGATAACTCTAAATACCATGTCTTAGCCCAATCGGTAAAATGGTTTCGGCTCTAGTCTGAGATACAGACACACAGACACACAGCACTGCGAGAAACACTTTTTCTGTTTCAGGTGGTTATGAAACGTAGACATTTATTAAATTCTTGATTTTAATTTTTACTTTCTCGCTATCTTACAGGTAGAGAAAGTATTGAAATAGTCAAAAAAATTGAACTCAAGAGTTTGATGAATAACGACTTTCATGAACCCCCGAATCCGAAAAAGTGTTTTTTGAATTTCCATCTGTCTGTCTGTCTGTCTGTACATACGACTAGAGCCTAAACTATTTTACAGATCGGACTAAAACTTGATATTTAGGGTTTTCATAGGGCTTCCCCGAGGAGTTTTTGGAATTGGCTATCTAAGCATAAAATTAAGGGTAGTTTACTGAAGAGCAAAAAGAGAAAATTTCGATTTTCTCAAAATCGGCTGTAGCGATTTTGATTAAATTTCATTTATGAACATCTATAAATATTCCAAACAAAATGGCTACTCTCAATATTTCGGCAAAATTACTTTAAGGGTTCCCGTTTGATGCGTAAATTCTTATTATTTATCATATCTCCGTAGCTCTTTGAGATATGAAATTACTTATCATTTCAAATATGTAGGTCTATTTATAATACAAATATTTTACTTGAAACATAAATTATTTATATATATATATTAACTTTTCGAACACTATAAAGGTAAAAAAGTCTAACCCGAAATAAAAAACTTTTATTTGAAAAATATTTTTATAAAACCAACAGTTTCTGAGATATTGGCAAATATAATAATACTATTTTGTGAGCTTTAGTTGTAAAGAGATACTACTTAGGTTTGAACGCAATAATAGAGTAATAATTAAATATAAGTAAGTCTCTCAAAAAGTTTGTTATTTTTCCTTTAACCTTTTAGGAGAAATGTTTGTACAGCAATGACCTATCTCCTTCATTTTAGACTCTATAGTCAATATTTACATTTTTTATTGGTCAAAATTTATAAATGAGCGATGACCTGAAGATGTGAAACAACTAATAAAATGTTAAAATTTTAATCGTAAGTCGAAATTTTAATACAAAATGTTGACCCTTGTGGACCCAAAATCGATCATTTTTATTGGTCCAAACATACAAATGAAGACATTCTTTACAAATAAAATTATAAAATTTAAAATCGGGACTCAAAAAATGTTTTACGTAAATATAGTGCAATTTATGCTTGTGTTTGCTAGTGTATATTATTTAGTTTCACATATATTACGAGTTTTGAGTAAATATCTCCATTTTTAAACAATAGAGTGAGAAAGTCCGTGTGGAGATCCGTACCATTTATTTATGATCATAATACTCTATCAAAGAGGTCGAAAAAAGGTAAAAAGTAATTTACAGCAATTAGATTATTTAAATCGTATCCCTTAGCTGCTATTAAAAAAATGTATATCACTTTATTCTTAATAAATTGTCTTGGGCTCCAGGGGTTAGGAGGTTGTGCCTCCCTTTCCCTTAAAGTTTTATTCCTTCTATGGCCTTGATTAATTATTATTCGCCCGCCCTCCAAAGTCAATTTATAAGTGTGCCACTAACTCGTTTCATTCTAAGAAACGTCCTTTGTTCTCCAATTCCAAATTGTTGTAGCAAAAATATGAAACTATATTAAATGTGGGCAGAGCTAGTTTTACGACAGAACGTTTTAAAGAGTGCATCTTGAAAGTTAATATTAAAATAATATAACAAAATTATTTTGCAGAGGAATGTAAAAACGAAGGGTAAAAGTAAAACCACTAAATCTTATTTTTGTTTATAAACATACTCCCCCTTTTTCACCTTTTTGGGGGTCCAGACCCATCTTACCTACCTACACCTTTCTACACCCATGACAAGACGCGGTGGAAAAATATAAAAACATTAAACCTGTATAGTTATCTAATAAAACTGTCAAGTCATGAAAATGTGTGACCTTGGTAGAACATCACGTGTGAATGACGTTAGTGAGTAAAATGAACGTAAAAAAACATGCCTTGCAATAGTAATAACTATTGATCATTAAATAAAATACGAGTCACTTAGATGTCTGTGAAATAAATAGCAGCCTGTTTGATTTCGTAATTTTGAATAATCGTCATTTGTAAAACAAACATCTTGAATGGATGAACACCAGTAGATATAGAAATGTAGTTTACCATCTTATTTCCAGACAAATATGGTGAATTTCCTAAACTTCACAAATCTGATCGGCTTACCTTTGCCAAGTTAGGCCCATTCCATACGGACGTTGAAAGCGTGGCAGTTTTGACGCCACGAAAACGTCAATTTAATAAGTCAATTTGCACCACATTGTCCAATCTATACGAGCCGGGTGTCTGGCGCTTTTAACGCAACTGGATGCGTTGGCAACGCAGACGTTGAGACACTTCACTCGCATTGTGTTTGTTCAGTGACAGTCAATACTTTTATTCATAGCCGTATCTTGTATATTTTGTTCACGAAAAACATCTCAAAAGCTCATCAAATGACGGTACTAACATTCTATAATATCGAGAAAAGTATCTGCATATATTCTAAGGTTTTCAAACATTACAAGAAACTGTTCTGTTGAAAGACGATAGGCTAAAACTGGATGAGTCTCCCAAAGTCTCTCTTCTTTTTCATAATGTTAATAATACAATTCCAAAAGATGTAATCACACCAATACATCCTATCTACATGGTGTTCATTTATGAGAAACCCACCATTGGACTCAGCAGTTCTGCCTTAAAAACGCCGTGTATATCTTGTTTAGCGCTTTCATCGCGTTTTCACGGCTTCAGAAACGTGGCTCTTTTAACGTCTAGTGTAGATCAATCAAATTACAGGCAGGCGTCAGCGTCATGAACGTGGCGCTTTCAGCGTCCTTATAGAATAGGCCTTTGTGTAAGCATTTAGCGATGTAAATCGATGGCACAGTCTAAATTAGTCCAAGAAACTTTGTTTTCTATGTGTTCTTGATAATATGTCCAAGGGGGCCGCCTCGACGAGCGAGAAATTGCAACGCAGATGTTCAGCTCTGACAAAATATTTAATTCTACGATGCATTATTTCAAAATATGGTTTAAGGCAATATAAGTTGAAAGATTCCAACAGGGTTCTTTTTCCTCACGATCCTTATAGTTTGAGTATTACATAATGTGTGATATTTTACATTCACTCAATTTCAAGGAATTTCTAAGCATATTGACGGATCTATGAATCTAGGCTTATTGAAAAAGGGCTTTAGATTTAGTCTTCCTCTAACAAATACAGTATTTTTTATAGGCTCACAAGAGAAAGTTTAAGATATTTGAGAACGAGCAGCGTACTTTCCTCTTTACCTTAACATGAGAAGTTTCGTAGTTTTATTTCTTCTCTTTCTTATTGACATATCATGGGGCTATAGGTGAAGGGTGAAAAGTAGTATAAGCATAGACAGAATAGATAACTAGTTCCAGAAAACGAAGAAGACATTGTATTTTAAGACGTGTGGCCTGACAGCGATTGATACTGTGTCGCTGACTGAGGCAGCCGCCTTAATTCATACGTCTCTACTTTAATGTACCTCTAATTCAGTTTCCTTTATTCTTACCACAGCACACACATAACACCTATGGCCTCTTGACCAGAGTCATATTTAAGCATTGCTAACGCCAATGTTCTATATGGGTCCCACTGAACCTTGGTCACAGACAAGATATATACCAGACACTCAGCCTTAAGGTCCCTACATGGGTCATGCTGGGACTGTCATTCCCTACTACGTGAACCGTGCATTTTGTACTCGCGAGAATTTGTCCATAGTGGAGTGTTGCGATGATCTAACAAAATCAACGTTTCCATTTTCTGATAAGCCTCTTCCTTTTTAAACTTATTACTATATTCTTTACTTTTCACTTTCCACAAAATTGGAAACGATTTGTACGAATTGATTAAGTTCGTCATGAATTCAACAGAGTTTAATTTAGCAATGGAAGTCATGATAAAACGAATAGCAACCTCAAGCACACAAAACAACAAAGAGATGAATGCTAAAAGCGTGAGCTCAGTAGGTTCACTGCGTATGCGTCAGTCATTCCGGGCTTGACGTTACTCACACACGATCAGTTTTGGCTTGTTTACCATGTCATCATTCCAGGCATGACAGCAAATATCAAACACGTCTGATCCTTCATTCCCGTCATGAATGACCCACTCACGATCAATTTTGGAATGAACATTCCAACAGACAAGCCCGGCATCAAGCGGGGCATGACCATTTAAGAGACACTTAGCCTCACGCGAGTTGCGCTGCGTTCTTTGAGCCAGGTTGAGTCCTTGGCCACTGGGGAGTGCAAGTTGCACTTCCAAGTGAAACAACTCCCTTTCAAATAGTTCATTGTAAATGGGTGGGGGTCTTAACACAATAGTTCAAGTACTTGAAATCCCGCCTCCCTCCCCCAACTCACCCCCTTACCCTCATTCACTGAACAAAAGATAAGTAACAAGTCAACGGTATTTGAAGATTGTTTTCAACTAGATTATTATTATTATTATTATTATTATTATTATTATTATTATTATTATTATTATTAGCACCGCGTCTTACTACCCGTTCGGGTTATACGCACTTACGCTAATGTGCAATGGTAGGGTGATTGGGAGATGAAATGGAGGACCTACAGTTTAACGTGGTATCCGAACCACGGTGGAGGCCTGGCATTCCTCACATTCACAAGTTGTGATTAATACACGTCTTGTCAGAGGTGAAGGAAGGGTTTGGCAATCAGATAAATCTGTGCCTGGACCGAGGATTGAACCCCGGACCCTCAGCACAGAAGTCTGACACCTTACCCCTAGACCACCAGGTCACCTTATGTTTTCAACTAGACAATTTGTAAACATTCACTTGAAAATATAAAGGACCTTTGTATTCTACGTTTTCTTTGTAATTTTCAGCCTGAGTAAGTTGGTTTGGAGGGTTGGTTTATGGGAAGGTGTGAGGGGATACTACCTGAACCTAGCTTTGTGAAAGCTAATTTATTGATGATTTGGCAATTTTTGGTGTTATCTCTAGTAAAACCATCTTTAAAGTTTTTTTTAATGCTTGCGTAATGGCGATTTTGACACGTCTTGGACTGCACGTAGTGAATCTTATGTTGAAGAACTCAAGCTCCATCAATAAACGCAGCCATTTAGGCTCAGCGGCTGTGGGCCTGGGTTATACCTTTTCTGTGATCTTGGGTCAAGGTCACAGAATTAAAGGCCTACTGCTTGTTTTTGTTGGTGACTGTTAAAGTTCCTATTAGATACCGATTAATTATTATAGACATCGACAGAAAGGATCTAGATAGCAGTTTTTTTTTTAAACAGTAACGTATCGGAGAGTATCTGTACCAGTGATGATCACTATAGCTCAGGAACCAATAGCAAACTAAGCAGTATTATGGTCCACTCTTGAGATGTAAGCGTAACAACCCGTAATTGACCATGAATAGGGCTTAATATATACTGTATACATCAGAAATAGTAAGAAACGAGCATAAATGGAAACAAGCAGTAGCCTAAATAGCAGCAATTTAATGTAGAAACAGAAATAGTCACGAAAGAGCATTGGTTTTAATAGTATGAAGAATGAATTAGCAGTAAACGTAATAGTAGTGTAACAGGAATGAGCGGTAAACAAAATAGTGGGGAGCAAAATCAAAACAAGATGAGCGGTAAATAAAAGAGTGTGAAGCAGAAACAAGAGACCCGTAAACAAACTAGTTTAGTTATATAGTAGGGTGCTGAGGGTCCGGGGTTCAATCCTCGGTCCCGGCACAGATTTATCTGATTGCCAAACCCTTCCTTCACCTCTGACAAAAAATTCAAAAAGGTTTTTTCCCTTTAAATGTTGCTTTAAATTATGAAATTAGATTTATCTAACTTTCCAAACCTTTTAACTGCAAGTGTTTGTTTTTTTAATCTTTGACTTGGTAGCTTGCTATTGATGAAAATGTAAATATAGACCTATCAATGCGATCACCTGAATACTTTATAAACTATTAAGTATTTATGTTTTTTGAATATCAGTTTGTTTTTATTTATTTGCTTTGCTGGCGATATTGTCAGTCAGCATTCGACTCCTATTATTGGTTCATCCTAACCTGAGACCTGAAGTAAACAAAACATTCCCATATCACTACGCGAAGGTGGAACACCAGTGCAATATTTTAAACAGGAGCTAGCATGTATTGTCAATAACATAGCAAAGTAGTTCACTACGAATGTTTGTATATTTTTTAAATTTAATTTTACAGTTTACTTAAATGTCTGTTAAATTTTATCTAGGCCTGCATGTGTCTTAATATTCAATTAAATCTAATGTTATTGCTGTAAAATTTTTATATTTTAATGGTGTTAATATTTTTTAACTGGATTTGGTTTGGGTCTGCTAATATCAGTGTTTATTTTAATAGTTTATTTGAAACTCCTGAATTTCTTGTTTCAAACTCAATTTGGATATCATGCACAAAAGTAATCGGGACAAAGATGGTATGCCACAGCACCGAGTTGGTAGGTACCGATTATTTAAATGTTAGGAGAAACTAGTCTAGTCGAAGGAAAAAAAAGCTTGTTGATACATTGTACAAGGGTGTTTTTTTCCCAAAATGGTTTCCCACTCTCCCTTCACTCAAACGTGTGTACATTTCCTCTAAATTCTATCTTCATCTTTAGCCCACTATTGTAATTGAATAGCCTAGTGTACAGCCCGGACGGGTAGTAAGACGAGATAGAACTAACTACCAATAAACAAGCCCCTTTTACCAAGAGATGGCTTTGTTTCCCTCTGATAGGAGTGTGCGAAATCCACTTTTCCAATTCTAAACGAGCTCTAATCAAAGCTCCAATATTTTTTGTTAGTTGTTTTATGCTTGAAAAAATATTATATTCTGGTGTTTTTTTTATAACTTTATGCACTAAAATTACTTTTGTTTTATTTCACAATTGTTTGTAATATTTCGTTTATTATGATAAATTAAGCTAATATTATCACTCCTTGCAAGTAAATTATTTCAGGGTTTTTTTCCATACTAATATTAATTTGTAATGTATACAACAACTCAGAATGGTATTAACTGACCATAAACTGAGTATTTAAGCTTTCAATATTTTTATTGGCGAAGCTTCGTAATCGTTGAAGCCAGAATTTTTTCGAAGTGAAAATGAAGCTAACATTAGTCACGAAGCCCAAGTCGAAGTTTCAAAGCTTCGCACTCCCCTTCCATCCGATATATAAGCTTACGATTTTGTATGTATTTCTAAAAATTTAAGATAAAGAGGTAATATACATATATATAGTCATGTGAGAAAATCATGTGTGCATACAAAACAAATACACTAAAATGTTTATGGTTTCTTGCATTCATTCGTTTCCTTTATCTATTTCTTTATATAATTATCTGCGATGTGAATGTTAGCTTGAAGTTCCCTCTTAGCCTTTTACATCTGTGTGGAAGTTTGAATGATGCCCCATTTGACGGCAGCGTCCAAAGCCGTAGCCAGCCAATAATTTCAGGGGGGTTTGGTGAGCCCATCCCCCAATTGACGGAGGCTAGAAAAAATTCTAAATAAAATTACACATTAGCGTAAGTGCGTATAACCCGAACGGGTAGTAAGACGCGGTGCTAATAATAATAATAATAATAATATATAGTAGGAATAGATAGTGAATTTTTGTAATAAGCAAAGCCGTAGCCAGCCAATAATTTCAGGGGAGGTTTGGTGAGTCCATCCCCAAATTGACGGAGGCAAGAAAAAATTCTAAATAAAAACTGTTCTAGAAGCTATCTGAAGTGTTTTTTATGGCAACACTACCCGCTAACTATCGGAGGCTGGGACAAATTCTAATTATTAAACGGCTCTAGAAGCTCTCTAAAGTATTTTTTATGACAACATAACACCATAAATGCCGAAGGCTAGAAAAAATTCTAAATAATAAACACCTCTGGAAGCTCTCTGAAGTGCTTTTTATGGTAACACAGCCCCCTAATTTGTACTTGTACCATAATTTTGATATTGTTTGAACCATAAATAAAGCCATATATATTTTGTTCAT
>CABFWB010006935.1:14883-28719 GCA_902151455.1 Timema bartmani
CCCCCCCCCCCCGACTACGGCCTTGGTAATAAGTACCATAAATAGGCAGCAAGAAGGAATGAGTCGTAATCCAAGCAGAACTGAGTGTAGCAGAAACAAGCCAGACTGAGCAGTGACTTTAATAATTTAAAACATAAATAAGTAGAAATGAACAACAATATTAAATGTGTGTTGTAGGAACACGAAGCGATGAGCAGTAAGTTTTATGTTATGAAGCTGGAATGAGCAGTAAACAAAATTGTACTAAGCAGAAATAACAGTAAATATTATAGTATGAAGCAAGAACAAACATAAATGAACAGTAATTTGAACAGTGTGAAAAAGGAGCTCGTAGGATTAAACAGTAATTTTAATAGCACGAGAAAAGAACAAGTAGAAATTAATCAAATTATGATTAATTTTATCAGTATTAAGAAGGAATGAGTAGGAATGACTATTATTTAACAGTATAAAGCTATATAAGGCAGTTAAAAGTATTAATCTAAAAATCTTCTCTTTTTTTTTCAGATAATAATGGAAATTTAATATATAATGCAACTAACAAGATTGTAATAAAATATGATATGAATAGTTTAAATATAATTATATAAAACAACGCGTGTCCTTCCTTCCGCATGAATTGTTCGGATACATAAAAAGTCATAGAAATCTGAAATTTTTGTCGAGTAAATAAGTGTTTTTTATTTAAATTCGATATATGAGGCTCAAAATTTTCAAAGCTAATGTATAAACTTTTCTGTAGAGTAGAAAACTCAAATTCAGCAGGAAAGTAGGTATAGGGCCCACTCCAAATAACCATAAAAATCTAAAAATTTCAAATTTTTAGATGGGACTCTCAGTAAATAGGAGGGGTGCAGGGTATAAACAGAAGAAAAAAATCTTTGGGTGAGATATAATATTGAAATTAATTAGTTGTGTTGAGGAATCTCACCAAATAATTAAATATGTATTCAATATATCAAATTTCTAACTAGGGTTTGGTGAAATGTTGCGTGGGGCCCACTAGGGAGCCCTGAGAAACTTCAGCCCAGATGTGTCGGACTTTGGTTTTAGAGTTCCTAAAGGTTGCAAAGAAGGTTTGGTGGGATAAGTAAGATTGAAAAAATCAAAACTAAGTAGATGGAAAAGCCCAGGGAAAGAAATTTAGTAAGGAGTCCTTCGAGCTAAACACATCCGTAGGGTATTACTATCCCAAGGAATACACACCAGTCAGTTTGTTGATGTCAAAGTTCCAAGCCTTCTTCAACCAATTTTTCTCCGGGACGTACTTAATGGTAAGAACTCCCACTATACCCTTCTAGGACGTTGCCTCAGTGTCGAAGCTTCAAGCGCTCTTTTGATGGTGTAAGATATGAGCTTAACACCAATGTCAAGTTTAGCTTTCGATTGAAAATTATAAATTAGTACCAACCGTTATCTCAACCTATTCTTAAACCTATCCCAGTCAGTGCACCTTGGGCTAAGTTTTTGAGGAGGGTATGTTATTGTTAGAGATGACAGTTCCAATGGCCGTTTGATCCCTCTGGTGACAATGAAGTCGAGGATGTCAGTGTGTGTATTTAGTCTATTGGGAAAATGGTGTTGGGAGGATTTATGAAGCCGTGGATCAATACACCACGAGTACCCACAAATTATGGATCCCCACGAAGGTTGCTTTGCATTGTAATCCCCTCCGATTAAAATAGGTATGGTACCACGTATCATCGCATCTATATAGGCCTCCATCGTCGGGTCTAACCACCTGTGTGAAGCATAACTTGATGTAAATTAAATGCACTGGACCGGTGTCAGTCATCCCTTTAATATCCTATGTTTCCATGTGACAGAGGGGTGGAAGTGAGACGGTGTGATAGTTGAGGTACCTTTGGGCCAAGATGATTGTCTCACCCCTACGTACTTTTTCCAACCAGTTATTTTATTGACAGATGAACGCTGCTTACTAAGGGTAACCAGGAACCGAGCTATATGCTCCACGACCGGTTGATCACGGTTGCTTCTCAGGTAAGCTTGGGCCTTCTTCAAGAGACTTGATGGGAAAACCCAAGGCTCCAGTCTAGGTACATCCTTAAGGACATTGCCTACCGGTGAAGCAAAAATAAAGGTAGGATTTCCCATATTAATTTATTTATGTTTTATTGGCGAGTTTTAAAGATATAACATTGAAACCAATACTACAAGGTCTTAAATAATACTAAATTTAGTTTTACATTGTAAAAAAAATTGTTGGACATTGAAGTTTTTTATTTTTTTTAACGTATTTGTTTTAAGAATCATCTACCTCCAAGTCTATTTGATTTATCAACTTAAATGACATGTAATAATCTTTATGCCAGAGTGTAAACTAACTAAAAAAGTCCGTGGAAGCAAATGCTTATCTGAAATAGGAAACAAGATAATGGTATTTTTTAAAGGCAAGTCAATGATTTACGGGTGTACGCAGTAGAGTGAGTCTTTATACTCGTCAGTTGAAGGAGCAAAGTGTTATCAGCAGATGAACAGGAAACCTCGTAGGATTAATTACTCATTTTATTTCCTCTCATTCTATTTTTTACATTGGTGTATAAGGGTGATAGTGCTTAGAGTGCTTAAGTAAGTTAAGTTAAAATGCAACCCGCTTAACAAAATGGCTTCAACTTCACCAATCAGGCAACGTCATTAAGCATTTAGTATAATATTTTAGCTTTGTGGAGTTAGGAATATAGGTTGAGGGAGAAGGGAAAGGAAAGGTTTTATAATATGCATAAAATTGGTGGAAGGGGGAAGAGGGTCAGTCATGGATGAATCATCTACCGGAGTAGGCTATAATGGGAAAGGGTCTACCAGGAATTCGCTCTGGGAGAGTGGTTTTAACAGGAGCCTCAACCTGGGGAAGAAATGAATGTCTTCCTAACAGCTCACAAACACGGGATTAAATGAGCTAAAACAACAATGAACTACAATTATTTTTTAAACCTAGAATTGATTTTAATGCATTCTTATTTTCTATTTTAAATAAATATAAACGATATATATACTTTGCACTATATTTTTGTGGGATATTACAGTGGTGTAGTTGGTAACATTGTTTTGGCTATGAAACGGTATGATAATCTGTAAGAGGTGAGACTTGCAAGGTTTTGTGCGACAAGATAGGAACTGTAAACGGTAAGAGAGTGGTTAGTATTTTACATTGGCAATGAAAATGGGATCCCCCACTGTTGAATCTGGTGTTGACCAGAACCAAGAATAGTAAGTATTTGAGTTTACAAACTTGCTAAGGGCATCCCGCAATTGAAGACCTGAGTCGTCAATCCCAAGGAAGAAGTTTACATTTGCATTCAAAATGGCTGAAGATTGAAAACCGTCTTGAGGGAGCTTACTTTAAAACATGACTGGTCTCTTTATAAACTTAGGATGGAGAGTTTCTTCGACGCTAATCGCATCAAGAATGAAACCAGAAGACAAGGCTTGTTTCTCAACGCATTGGATGAAGATGCTTTTAAGTCAATTAATAACCTAAGTGTACCTAAAGAGCCTAAGAAGTTAAAATACGATGCACTCGTTGAGTTGTTTGACAAGTACTTTCTGCTCAGGAAGTCTATTTTTTCTGCAAGATTTAAGTTTTTCAATGCTAGTAAAGAGCCTGAAGAGAACGTAAATGAGTGGCTGGCAAGAAAACGGGAATTGGCGGTGAATTGTGAACTTGACACCCATATAGTAAATAAATTGGTTTTAGGAATGGGTCAAGGTCCCATTCGTGATAGGCTTTTTGAGGAAAACGCCACTAAGTTGACGATTGACAAAGCAGTAGAACTAGATAGTACCAAGCAAGCGTCTTCCCTTCAATATTGGTTAACAGATATTAAGATAAAAAAAGGAGCCATTTTGTCATATGTCTACAAGGGATAGCCAAAGTAGGAAATTAGTCAACTAAAACACTAACCTGGTTCCTCTAAATGATTTCGTTGTGATGTTTGCTCAGGTTATAACCATACCTCAGAAAACTGTAAGTAACCTAGTTGCACATGCAATATTTGCTCACAGATTGGATATTTATCAAGAGTATGCAGAAATAAGAGTAAATCGAATAACACAAATAAGAAGCAGTCTTATTTTAAAGGGAAAATTCAAGAAAATACACACTTTTTATCTGAAGATATCAAGGATGATAGTGAAAGCTTCTACCAGATTAACCAAGTGGAAGAAGATAGCCTGAATTATCGTGTTGTTTTGAAGATTAACAATGAAAGCAATAAATTTAAATTTGATACCGGGTGCTTGAGCACAATAGTACCGTTGAAATTGTTTAGTGAAAAATTCCCTAATTTAGTGCTAACTCCAACTTCCAAGACCTTTGTTTCGTATTTCAAGGAAAAAGAGATACTATTAGGTACGATCACTCTCAAGGTCGAATATAATGAACACATTTTTCCAAACCTTAAATTTTTCGGATGGCCCATCGTTGCTGGGAAGGGCCTGGCTTAATGAATTGGTATTTCGCATGACAGACATCAACCGCAAAGATGGTGCAACTGGGGTTCTTCTCAGAAGACAACACGCAGCATATGCTTCAAGGGGTTTCTAGGCAATTTCCAGAGGTTTTCACAGACCGTCTTGGTAAGTTTAATAAAGGAAAATTGTCATTGTCTCTGCAGAAGGATGCTAAGCCCAAATTTATGAGGCTCGTCCAATACCACTTGCTCTTCAAGAGGGGTTGCCACCGAAATTGACAGACATTTGAAAGAAGGGATTCTAGAATATGTGGACTACAGTCAATTTGGATCGTCTATAGTTCCCGTGATGAAAAAGGGTGGGAGAATTCGAATATGTGGCGACTATAAGTTGACGTTAAATCCATGTTTACAAGTGAATCAGTACCCTCTTCCTCGGATTGAGGATCTGTTTCACAAAGTCCAGGGCAGCAAGGTGTTGTGAAGCTCGATTTGTCTAACTTTTATCAACAGTTTGAGTTAGAGGAGACATCTCAATTGCTCACGACAATAACCACGTCAAAAGGCTTGCTACCCACTTGCCATTTGAGGTCGCATGTGCTTCCACCAAATTCAAAAAAATAATGGACACTTTACTTGGTAGTCTAGAAAGTACCACTGCGCTAGTTGATGACATTCTAAAAGGGGCTGAAGACCTATCACAACTTAAATTTCGACTCACCAAGGTTTTGAAGATACTCAGAGATTGTGGGTTGACCTTGTTCATAAAGAAATGCGATAGGTAAATTTTCAGTGGAATATCTAGGCTTCAGGATTGACGCAGATGGCTTGCATTCAACTGAGGACAAGGTTCGTGCAATTTTAGAAGCTCCCAAGCTGAAAAACGTGAAGGAGCTGCAGTCATACTTAGGATTTATAAATTATATGTCCAAGTTTTTGCCCTCTCTAGCCACAATTCTGGGTCACCTGTACAAGTTATTGCGTAAAGGCGTGCCATGGGCGTGGGATGAGCGTTGTGAACAGGCGCTCTGCCAGATCAAAGAATTAGTTCAAACTAACCGATCGCTGGCTCATTTTAATCCACAGTATCTGGTTCATCTGTCGGTTAATGGGTCAGACCTAGGACTCGGTGCAGTGATTTCACAAAGATATTCTAACGGCGAAGAGAAGCCGTTAGCGTTTGCAAGCCGCTCGCTATCTAAAGTGGAAGAATCATACAGCCAATTGCACAAGGAAGAAGAGGGGCTTATTTTTGGCGTTAATAAATTTCACACTTATTTATTCGGAAAGAAATGGACTTTGGTGAACGATAATAAGCCTTTGTTAGCTATCTTTGGTCCAAAGCATGGTATTCCAAAGTGTGCAGAAAACAGATTGCAGCGATGAGCTCTGATACTATTTAATTACATTTATGATGTTGAATGGGTGAAATCTTCCCAGGACGTTGCTGATTGACTGTCAAGGGCACCACAGCCCGAGCAACCTAATGTTTAATAAGATGTAGATGAAACAATTCACTATGTCCTGGACAGTAATAATAATTTGCCGCTTGACTACAAGCAGTTATTAACAGCCACAAAGAAAGACCAGGTCATTATGAAAACCGTCAATTATTTAAAGTACGGGTGGCCACAAACTGTTGAGGATAATTTACAACCCTACTTTCAGCGCAAGTTTAAAGAGATGTGTGGTACCTTTATCCCTAAGAGCCACCGTACTACAATAACTACCTGCAACTCATCAGGGCATCGTCAAGGCCAAGGCTTTAGCACGCTCAATCATTTGGTGGCCGAAACTAGATGAGGACATTGCTGAACTAGTGAAATTATGTCAAGCCTGCAACGAAACCAAGGATAATCCACCAATGACTGGATTGATACAGTGGGAATGACCCACAAAACCATGGGAACCTGCACATTAATTACCTAGGAGCTTTTTTGGGTAAATACTATCTGGTAATCATAGAATCTCACTCTAAGTGGCCGGAAGTGTTCTTAACATTTTCCATGTTGGCAACCACGACCATCCAGTTTTTGCGGTAGGTTTTGGCCCAATTTATCCTACTGGTATGCATTGAAAGTGAGGAATTCCAGACATTCCTAAGAAAACATTGAGTCCAATGGAAGCATGAAGACCTATTTTGGCCAAAAACAAATGGTGCTGCAGAGAATATGGTAAATACCGTAAAGAGCTGTATCCAGACAGCCCTGGAGGGAGTTCCTCCATCCCAACTTGACGCGGCCTTACAAAGGTTCCTACTTGATCATAGAAATGCTCCCCATAAAACTACCGGGATTTCACCAACTCAAGCTTTAATGGAAAGGCAGTTGAGGAATTGTCTGAACCTATTTCGCCATCCTCCAACATAAAGCAGAGTACAGCAAGCCCAAGATAAACATAGGGAGGCGTATGGGTAATTTATTCCCAACACTAGTCGTTATTCTGTGGACGCCCAAGTCTGTGTGAAGAATTATAGGATAAACGAACCCAAGTAGGTCATTACAAAGATGAAGCAAATACTTGGACCACGACGTGTCCGAGTTTATGTTCCACACCTGGATTTGACATGAGGCTCAATCAAAAAATCCACCTAGAAGTACTGATGAAGAACAAGGTCGAGCACCACTTACGTCCCAATGCCCAAATAATGTTGAAACCATTCCTGATGACACACAGAGTGACCCGGATCTTAACCAAGAACCCCAAAACCCTGCAGCTGTGGACCCAACTAGTGAGGAAACTTCTGGTATGAGTCCCTTTGGAAGAGAGCACAACTTGGAAGTACGTGGTTCAACTCCACCAGCTTCGCGCCCTTGTCAGTAAATAAATCCGGTAAAGAGACTTATTGAAGAGTTGTGAAATTAGAGGGGGGAAGATGTTGGATATTGCAATGGTGTAGTTGGTAGCATTGTTTTGGCTATGAGAGGCTGTGAGAGGTGGGACTTGCGAAGTGTTGTGTAACAAGATAGGAAGTGTGAACTCTAAATTGTGAGTGGTAAAAGAGAGGTGAGTATTTCACAATTTTATCATTTGTTTTGCTGTTGATTGTTTACCCAAAAAAATGCCTATTCAGATTGATGAGTTTGTTAGCAATAAAAGATCAGGGTCTATATGATACAGGAATCAATATTTTATTTTTGTTATCTCCTATTATTAATATTATTTAATTTAATATAGTCATGTATTTTTAAAAATTATCCTTCATAAGACAGAACTTTTTCTTTACATTCTTGGTATATTATTATGGTATTCTAATACTACTATAATATTTAATATATTTATTATGTAGTTATCATCCATGTTGTTTACAGTCTACCAAGGCTACACTTATATTTAAAGTTGGTTATTAGATTGTATATTGGTTTCAGAAAACATATTATATTGAAAGTTCGATAAATATAATGAATAAGGTATCTTAAAACTTGATTACATTTCCTTGAATGACAAACTTTATGTAGTTGCCATACATTCAAACTATAGCTTAGGTTATAGGCTTGTATAAAGTATTATTAAATAACCTTTTTTTTAAAAAAAAAAGGTTGGTTCATATCCTGTATATTGTTTTCAGAAACCATATTATGTTGAAAGTTCAATAACTATAATCAAACAAGTTAGCTCAAAACTGTATTACATCTGTTTGAATGACATACTTTATGTAGAAGACTTAAGTTCAAACGATAACTCAGGTTATAGGCTTGTAGGAATTACAGCATCTAATAAACCATAATTTTAGTAAGAATCCCAATCTGTAAGGATTGATTCCGTAGCAGAATACTATCATATATTAGTATTTTGGTAGGATAAACGTCCATTTAGAATGAACATAGAAATTCCTTTCTGGAAGGTATTCTATCCTACCTAAATATTATTGCAGGGTAGGCTTCTGGTAGGAGATAAAGCCTTACAAGCTAGCTTCCTTCAAAAATCATCGTGTATATTAGTCTACATCAACTTATTTAAAGGGAAAACTCACCAGTTTCGAACTTTGTTATGTTTTTCAAAGCTTTTACTAACACATTTATTTCATTTAACTAATCAGACATTGATGTATATCATATATTCAATCAACTTAATGAACGATGTCAAAATGCCACATTGCCTTGTATGGGTATAGGAGAGAAAGAGATAACCCGAAAGTGTCCTTCTCTCTTACACAACGTAATGCAGACGACAGCTCGAAAATTACAGCCACAGATGTCCATCCGGTTATATTATAGAGATCAATGCTCATAGTATACCTTAACGCTACGCCCCTGTGTTATGGACAAATATTTCCAAGTATTTGTTTTATAATAGGAGCCTACTTAATTTTATCATATAGTATACAGCAGTGCTGGGCAAATTACTGCCTGCAGGCCGCATAAGACCCATTACGTATTAATATGTAGCCTGCAAGCTATAACTATATATCTACGGAGAAAAAGAGCCGTGTTAAAAATACCAGAATTACAAAAAAGGATATTCTTATGTGAGAATACACCATTTCTATAAAAATACACATGGTATCATTTAAAAGCAGTTTTTTAATTTAAAATACTGAATTTATACTTGACAAGAAATTATGAAAGATATGAAAAAATAGCGTTAAATCAATCATGTTTTATTGGCGAATCCCTCACTTATTTTAATACATTAGCTTCCTTTTTTATTTTGTGTATGTAATTTTGTTTTACAATAAATTGCGTCTACCAAAATATTGTATTTTACTTATTGGCTCACTCTCATATTTAAATTTTAAAAGTGGTCCTTTAGTACAAAAGTTTTCCCATTCCTCTTCTACAGAATTATATGATTTCTATCTTGGTAAATGATTTATCTATCAATGTGCCAGCTATTTATTTCAGTATCTATCTATTTAGTAATCGTCGAAGGGAAATCAACAACTAAGTTTTTAAGGAATATTTAGTGTTGGCTACATTTAACTTGTCAGTTTACGCGCGCTTGCTGCAAGGTGTAAAAAATAGTTTTACTGTGATTGATGTCAACATTAATTAATTAAATCATGGGTATTTTAGGTCTTGCAAAAATTATAGCTGATATAGCTCCTACTTCCGTGAAGGAAAGCGAAATAAAAAATTATTTTGGTAAGAGTTTTATTATAAACGTTGTAAGTTTGTATTCATATTTTTTAAATAAAAACTTTAAGCAAAAGGCCTAATATATTTGGTTCGAAGCTCTTCTATCGCCCCCCACACTTAGGATACATTTCATTAATGAATTCAGCCAACAATTCTGTGATCATGCTGAACGTAACGTCCGTGAAGGTTCTCGGGTTTTTAAATGCTAGCAATCACATCACGATGCACATAACTTAACGTTACCCGCTTTAGTGACCTCATGGGCTATATCCGAATAGTCTAAGGCTCCCTAGTTGGACCCTTGAGTTATAGACTTGATGATTTTACACTTCTCGCGCTGTTCATACTGCATCAAACTATTCGAATGGCAACATGCAACACCCTTAGGTTTGCAATGCTGCTTCCAAGCGAAGATCTTAGAAACCATATAAACGCCATCCTTATTTAAAATGGCGGAAAATGTAAGTCGGTGCTCTAGTAGATGAAACGATAATACTAAAACATTTGCCAGTCAAACACTGCAACTGATATCGCAAGAACAGCGCATGGCTGGTGGCATTTGTATCCATGGTGACCAAGACCTCGATCAGGGTGCATAGGCATTCTTCGTGACTATTTGGACAGATATACTCTTGTTCGTGTGATTGTCAGTGCCATTATCAAGGGCACGAGTCAAGGCGACGCTGCATAAGTAGACTATTCGGATACACCCACTGTCTAACGTGCTACTCTCGCAGTAGTCTAGACCACTGAGGATGGGGAGATTGAGGTTTGAATATCATTTGGGTCTACTCAGGGTGGTTATTTCCAAAATGGCTTTCCACTCTCCCTGCATACAAATGCGGGTACACTTCCTATAAATATAACCTTCCTGATCGCGAAAAACATACCGGTTTTAAGATGTAGTGCTAAAAAACTTAAGTGTTGACATAACGTTAAGGTAACGTGATGTAAGAGTTCTCCCTTGGCCAAATTAAGTGCTTCGCGATGGCTTTCATTTTAACACGAGGAGAACCCCTCTATGTTAGGCTATATTAAGGGAACATCACACAATGGATGAACACTTTTTTTTTACAATTGTGTCATACTACTCATTCAGGTTATAGGCCTACATGTTTTGTTTACTAATTATGCTAAAAATGGGTTAAGGATGAGGAAGGTTGAGTTTAAAGGATATGTTCCCGCATATGCTTGGATAGAGAGAGTAGTAAACCACTTAAGAAAAATCACCCTCAATACCACTAACCAGGATTGAAGCCCGATCTCCTCGTCTAGTAGCGAGAGTAGTACCTCAGACCTCACAGCCACGGAAGCAGGTATGAATAAATTGATTGAGATTTTACCATTTCGCTGGTATCACAATCATCTTAACCAATGGTTTTCAAACTGGGATACCCGTAGCCCCAGGGGTACGCAGGCACCTTTCATGGGGGTACTCAAGCAGCTTTTAAGGGAGAATTGTCAAAATGATAAGGGAATTATGGAAAACCCTAATTGTTGGCAGTAACTGTCATCTGGTTATTTCCTCCCCTCTTTTTCCCCTATTTGCTCTCAGCTGGAGACTGATTTCTGAGAATTTTCAACCCTCTACTTGACACCTTCTACATTAGCAGTTGTTATCAAGTGCTTATTTTTAGAGTAATTTGAGCAAATTTCATGAACAGCCACGATGTGGTGAGATAGGGCCTGTTCTTTCTCTCTCAACGATATTTCTCAAACTCGCAATACAGTTGTAGAGATATATTGCGGCTATGTTTATATATTAATTAGTTCCAATCTATATGTGTTCCAATCGCTTTCTCTTAAGTGTCTTTATTGACGATGGTACACAAGCTATGACTGGAAAGAATAGTGGTGTGGTTTACTAAATCAAGAAGGCTGCCCCACAGGTAAAATTTGTCCACTTTAGTCTTCACAGGGAGGCTCTAGTTGCCAAGAAATGTTCAAATGATATGAAAATAGTATTGACAAAAGCAGTGAAGACTGTTAATTTCATAAAATCAAAAGCAAGCAAATCCAGATTATTTATAATCTAATGTGAAGAAATGGGTAGTGCGCATAATCAGTCATTTTATCTTCCACACTGAGGTAAGGTGGCGTTCCAAACAAAATTGTCTTGCTCGTTTGTATGAAATGAGACGAGAAGTTTTCAAGATTTCCTCTCTGACAGCAAGTGTTAGTTAAGTGACATATTTACAAATGAGCAGTGGCTGTGCAGTCTAGCTTTCATGGCAGATGTATTTCAGTGAATGGATGAGCTGAATGAAGGTCTGCAGGGTAAACACACAACACCCTTCATGGCTCATGACAAAATAAAAACTTTAATTTGCAACAAAATAAGTTGGGAAGGGACAACTGTCATTCCTTTTGTCTTGAGAAAATTTTGTAGAAGAAAATGAACTTGAGCTTCATGATTCTTTTGTCAACGACATAAAAGAGCATTTTCTGGGTTTGAATGAAGACTTTGTTGAATATTTTACTGAGGATTTAGATGAGTTCTGGATGCAAGACCCTTTTTCTGCAGTGGAAGACTTCAGTCTACCAAACTTCTTTTCATCGAAAGAAGAGGAATAAATTATTGATCTGTCCTGTGATGAAACCCTCAAATCCACTCTCAAGAAAACATCTTTGGCAGATTTTTGGTTGTAGGAACTGAACGAGTTTCCTCATATCGCTGACCGTGCTATAAAGTTTATGATGCCTTTCTCAACAACATATCTCTGTGTGAATGGTTTTTCATCCATGGTGTACCTAAAGAAAAACTACTGCAATAGGCTAAATTTGGAGCCCGACCTCCACTTGAAAGTCTCATCTGAACAACCAGACATCAAAAAGTTGTGCCAAGCAATGTAGCCACACCCCTCTCACTGAAAAACTGAGATTCATAATATATCAGCTCCAGAATTACAATTAGAAATTTTGTTTTGAAAATATTGTATTTATGTTTACTTTTTTCCTTTATTTTTGAACGATTTTGTGAAGACAATATATAAAACTTTTCTACAGAATTTTTACAGTAAAATTATGTTTTTTTTAACTGATCATAACAATTCTCAATAAGAGATAATGTTAAGGCTTTAATAGTAGGATTATCTCTAAATAACTTTGTCACATTTGAAATATTTTGATTACAGATATTTTTTTCGCAATAGATTAAATAGATCAATAATTTACCATGTCACATTTTTTTTAAATCTGTCATTTTGAATTTCTTTTATCTTGGGGGTACATTAAACTTTTGTCATGGCTGAGGAGTACAATCTAAAAGAGTTTGAGAACCACTGCTCTTAACATTAAAGTGATGTAATATTCACTTAATGTTAGCGCATCATAAAGAAACAGATAGGTAGTGTGATCAGGATTCACACAACATAAAAACTCGAACAAAACACAAACAATGAATTTGGACTACTTAAAAACAAATAATTTCTTGTTTATTTTATTGGTGAATAAAATGGGACCCAAGAAGCTAGGGCTGAGGCTACAATTATTTTTAATAGAAGCTTACTTGACATTTAAAACAAGGTTTAATAAGAGGCTTCCTATGATATTTTTGGATTTGTGAGAGGCAGACAAACAAATTATACCAAAAAAGAAATCTGCATACCAATAACAAATTAAGCCCTAAATAGCAGTGTTGACATTGCTCGCAACAAGCTTGGCATAACCAGAACACATGGTAGCTTCCACTTAATATTCACAAAACCTGTAAGTTCTACTTTGAACAACTCTTACATTAAGTGATTGTTAATTTAACTTCATCTTGATGGCTCCCATTTAAAGTGGATCATGATCCCAGCATAAACAAAGTGTAGGCCCTACTACATGCTATCTCCAATTTGTATGGAGTATGAGTTGAGTTAAATTAAATTTAAAAAAGAATTTACTAACATTCGATTACTACCATGTAGGTCTCCTACACAAATTATTTTGAACCTCAGTATTTTTACTTAAATTGCTATTTGAAAAAATAACAATTTTTTGTAAATTTGGGTAGTGGAATTTTGTTTTCAAAATATTTTCTCGTATTTTATTTGTATAGTAACATACCTAGCCATAAATCCATACATTTCTAATCATGATTGTATGTAGTCTCAAAGTGATATTTTCTTCTTTTTGAACAGGTCGTATAGTTGCAATCGATGCCTCAATGAGCCTGTATCAATTCCTTATTGCTGTGAGGAGCGAGGGAGCCCAGCTCACCTCAATTGATGGTGAAACTACAAGGTATAATTCATTCACCATAGCTCTTTACCTGGATGACAGTTCAAAAATCATATGTTTAGATTTTAGGTTACCAACACTTGTAAAAGAACACTGTTTTGTTA
>CABFWB010006936.1:10537-28717 GCA_902151455.1 Timema bartmani
TATTATTATTATTAGCATCACGTCTTACTACCCGTTCGGGTTATACGCACTTATGCTAATGTGTAATGGTAGGGTGATTGTGAGATGAAATAGAGGACCTACAGTTTAACGTGGAATCCGAACCACGGTGGAGGCCTGGCATTCCACACATTCACAAGTTGTGATTAATACGCGTCTTGTCAGAGGTGAAGGAAGGGTTTGGCAATCAGATACATCTGTGCCGGGACCAAGGATTGATCCCAGGACCCCCAGCACAGAAGTCCGACACTTTACCCCTAGACCACCAGGTCACCCTTGATATACACATTAATAATCTCATTATGATCTTTACATCCTCTCTACTGACTAATGATGAAACATTTACTCTTAAATGTGCTTCTCATGTACACTTCCATTAGTAATCTATGCTAAGCACTATCAACATTGGTTAGCCTATAAGCTATATTGAAGTACAAATAATAATATTAATATAAAGTGTCGTGTATGTATAGACTACGTTAAGCGGGGAAAGACACAGCTAATTTGTTTATTTGTTTCAAATTGTTTAATCAAGTTGTCCACAACATGTAAGCTTGTGTTATAGGGACTACTATTGATAGGTTTATTAATTTGTTTTTAGCTAACAATGAGTCACAATAAAAATAATATTAGTAACACACTACGCAGTGAGGAACTACGGCATATTAAAAAAAAATTAAAATGCACTTTTAATTATTATTTTTACCAACGCCTTTCAATACCTGTTTTGGCTATAGGCCTCGGCGTATATGATACCTACTATAGTGGGGTAGGGATGAAGAAGGAAGCATTTTAGAGGTAAAATCTACCCACATTGATTTGGAAGGAAAACATTTAGGAAAAACCACCTTCTGTAGACCCGACCGGGATTAGAACCTCAATCTCATCTTCAGTAGGCCAGTTTAACACGAAATGATTCCCCACTGAAGCGGGCTACTTTTAAATGAGAATACTTGTCAAGTGCCGTCAATTAGTCATTACGTAAGTCAAATCATTTGCAAGTTAAATGATAAATATGTTGTCCTAGTCCATTTATAGCTGTTTTTAAATTGGTGCAAACCCGATAACTCTGGTGGCAAGAAATACTGGATCACGCCTCACAAAATGTATTGGCCTCCTCCATGTTCAAGATCGCCAAGACACGGTGTTTGAACCGATAATCAACTAGCTGTGAGAGACAATGGTGCTCTCTCATCCATATGTGATGGAAAATCTAATCGTCAACTGACACGGTAGTAGGAGAGGGGTGAGAAGAATTAAGGGTTGTGCTGATTCAGGGGCCAAAAAATTCTGCTTGGGTTGAGATCTCAAAAGAATAGCAGATCGCTAGACTCAGGTAAACGCAGGAAGAATCTTTTAGAATATATTCTTTAGGTTTAAAAATGACACCTGAACTCGGGAATTGAACCCCGGACCTTTGGCTTAGTACGCCAATGCTCTATCCACTAAATTATTCAGGAATCGTCCCGTGCCCATGGTCATTCCTTATTCATAGCATGTCTAGCCTTTCTCCGACTGAAAGCCGCATACATTCTTGGGGACATACATTACATTTATAAAACCTAGTACCTAAATATAGTACACATACTCACACACACACATATTCATACTCTCACCCATCCACTAGCGCAGTCAGGATTCGTTGGGGGGCGGGGGGGGGGGGGGTAGTTTGACTGCCCAACCAAGCGGGGACCATTGTTTTTTCCCGCGGGAAAATTTAAAAATTTAAGTATTGCAAAATGCAAATGTATCAAAAGAAATATAATAATATCAAAAATAATTTAAAATTTATAAAAATGGGCATAATTCTGTAATTATTATGACTAATAAGTTCTTATGAATACATTTTTATTCATGCATACTGCAAGTTTCAATAAATTGTATTTTAGAAATTTTATTTATAAAATAATTTTATGAGCTAAAATCTGAAAATTCAAATAAGCAAATTGCACTAACTCTTAACTCACAAAATCACTTTTGAACTACTTCACTTTAGTCTTATATTAATTTTCCTTGGCTTCATAGAAAGTTTATTGAGAACTTCATCCTCCCCATGTGGAAAGATCATATCTGGCCAGAACTGGTCCATATCTGGGCCAGATATGCCCAGAATTGGGGAAGATCTGGGTCAGATCTGAGCCAGATTTGGGGCAAATCTGGCATTCCTAGATCTGGCCAATTCCAGTTTTGGGCCAGATTTGGCCTTTTTCCACATTGGTCCGTAACTGACACCCCTTGATGTATGTACTGTACATGAAGCCCATTAAGTGTGTCTTCATTTGTAGAGTTCCTCATGTATGATCTCAACAGTTTTAGGGACGAGAAAGAGGTAGGTGGGTAGCGAGGTATGGGGGGGGGTTCAACCCTGAAACTCCCCCCTTGGCTGCGCCAGTGCACCCATCCATTCACCATTAGTCCTACACAAGTGACATTATACTTACGATTCCGGAAACTATTTGGAAGTTACTGACAATAACTTTGTTGTTTATTTCTAACATTTGAATTATTTAAATTTGAGCCGCCCCACAGAACATACTCGGGGGCCACAAGTGGCCTGCGTGTCGGACATACTTGTTTTAGAGCATAAAAAGGTATAAACTTATGTGAATACCCGACGTTGACCAAAGGTATTTCATCTGTCAAAACGCGGAAGTCTCACAAGATATAGATTTGTACAAAATTACATCAGAATAGACGTATAATATTCTAAACCGTTAGATGAAAATGTATTCCAATCAAGATCCGATTACATACGTCCACCCATAGCTAGACCACGTATTATAATGATCATTTAGAGTCGAAAAAGTAGAATCCACATTGATTAAATTTGCAACGGTTTCACAGTTGCAGGCGTTTAAAATGGAATTGGTGACCACTCTAAAATACTCGTACATTTATAATTTCTTGAAATGGCCACCCTGATTATAGATGCACATTTAGACCCTTCATATAATTGAAATACAAGTAATAGCCCTGATCACAGATTCATGATCATTCCCAGTAAAAATAAGTTTACAAATTAAACTACTTCACGATAAAAAAAAATTTGTGACACTGTAGGACTATTTTTAGAATTATTTAAGAATTTATTGTTTTTGTTTCAACGTTATATTTTTTAAACTCGCTGAATAAAACGTAAATTCATTGTCATAGGAGATCCTATCTTGACTTGCGGTGACGACACAAGTAAGCAACATCCTTTTTTTAAAAAAAACTAAATTTGGTCAAGTACAACTTCAGGAATATTTGTCTTAAGGATTGATTCCCATTTTTAAATAGCTAGATACTTAAGTTGGTTTCAATAATACTGTAATAGTTTTGTTTGTGCAAACTAAAACATTACATGTACATTTTATTCAGTTGATTATCATGTTTGTTTGTTAAACACTGGTTAAGTGTGAAGAAGATCTCGTTACCATTGAGTGCACCTCTAACAGGTTTTTACAACTAAAGCCGGCAAGTTTTTTTTCTAAGTGAATAGAGAAGACCACCACCCTAATAAATATCTTGGGATTTCACTCACATAAAGTTTGGTGGAACGTGATCTAAATCCCACACACCTTCTCTATACGTAGATGGATCCTTGTGGAGTTTACAAACTCCTAGAACAATAACTTAGCACCTTCCTTTAGTAGAGTTACATAAACTTTTAACGCCTTTTAACTGCAAGCGTTCTAGGTAAGTTTCTTAGAAGTAGGTAAACTACTTTGCTAGTTTATTGGAAAAATATCCGTTTTTGGTGGAAATGTTGGCTTCGTAAGATGGCCGACAAGGCTATTTCTTGTTTTATGGCTAGCAGTTGAGTTTAAAAGATGTATTTGAAGTTACAAAGTTTTATATCACATTATAGTGTTCTTAATGTACCATTTCATTACAACAGTTGTCGACAAACAATTAGACAGCTGTGTTGTTGCCACATCGAACTCACAACAAACTCGGTTTGGTGTGCATGTAAACTATATTTAAAATCATCTAGTCTGCTTTGTCAGGTTTTGAATCCTGGCTGACCCAAGGTGGTGGGCACTTAGTCTAAATGTCTAGTCTAGCTTATTTGGAAATAACGAGGAACCGTGGTGGAATAAAAAGGTAATAATAAAATTGCGCATCTGGGCTATATTATTCATAGCCCAGTAGTGGAAAGATTATCCGGTACTAATGTACCACTGTCCAGGGGACGCCCGAATGAACTAATCGTACATCCTTTCCGTTGAGGCTCTTTCCATATCCCGATGAGATGAGGTGAGGGTGATAGTGAGTATGATGGTGATAGTGAGTATGATGGCGATTTTGGATTAAGATATTTAACCCTAAAATTAAGGGTAAGCACTATTTACTTATCAGCGAACTTATTGGTACTTTTTTCTTCCAGTTCAACAACCCGAAGGTTGTTTTAATGTGATTTCTATCCATCCAGAGCTGGACATGCATTCAGTCCTTCGGCTGATTAGTACTGCCTGCACTATTTGGTAGAAATCCCCCGTAGGCCTAATAGGGGAGTTCAAAAAGTGTGCTGGTTTCCCGTCTCCTTCCACACTGAATTTCTATTAGCGAGCATGAAAGGGCCTACTAATTTAATCGGGAAAGGTATTTTCACATATATTTTCCAGGGTTCTTTTACATACCACAATCGACAAGGGAACGACTGCTTTACTTCCCCTATGAATGAAGCTGTGACTTACATTGCTATAGAAAAATCTGTTGACCTCGGCTGGGTTGGAACCCACGTCCTGACTCCAAGACCGTTGAGGTCGACATTGGAACGTTATATTTCTCTAATGTAATGGGCTACAAATCGTAGGGTCCTATGCCAACACAGACCAGATACATGCTTTGGGTTCCATCTTGTCAAGTATTCAGGTATTATAATGAGTATGGGAGGTCATTTCTTTTTGCTGTGTGGAATTAACATTTTCTATGAAATTGTGCTGTAATTTGTAAAAAGGCAAACCAATCATTTGTTTTTTGCATGTGTGGATTATGAAACTATCAATTTAAAGCATTTCATTATTTATAATATATTATAGATTAAATCTAGCTTAAAATAATGTCTGGTACTTATTAGTCTCTCAGACTCCATCTGTTCTTATTCTTATTAGTATTCAGTAAATATGGAAACAAAATTATATTTTTGCAAGTTTATATTTTGTGTCTTCAAAACCTTCATATATCTTAGTTTGATAAATTTTTAAGTCTTATAAATTTATTTATATAGCTTTTTTTTTATATTTTCACAGACTTTATATGAACAAAATTTTTGCGTCGCGTTTTACTAACCGTTCGGGTTATATGCTTATTTACTAGTTACTCTGATGGTTTCTGTGATTAAGAAGACTATATATAGAGGAACGCATTTGCGTGAAGGTATAACTAAAATCCATTTTGGAAAAACTACCATCAGTACAACCAACCAAGATTTGATCCTCAATCTACCCATCATCCGCAGTCTAGTTAACTGCGAGAGTAACGCTTTAAGACCATGCCATGCGGCCACCGAAGCGGTTTTTTAAAATAATTATACATCTATATTTTATGAGGCAACGAGTACATTTTTAATTAATAAGACCTTTTTTTAATTCGAAGTCCATGGAATATCTAGCCAGTATCTAGTCAGCTGGTACACGATAAATCAATACCCTCAAAATATGATACATACAATCACACACATTTGATATAAAACACATATACACAATACATACAAAAAAACAATAAAAATTCAAACAAAATATATAAAATACTGGATAAACTAACATACGAAAATTGCATACTTAAATCAGAATTGATGAAAACCGAGACAACATATCCCTTATATTAGGCAACCCCCTCGATACCTGTGTATAATTCTCTGCTTTCTCATTTACTACTACTACGAATAATAATAATAATAATAATAATAATAAGGATCGTTAAGTTAGGTTTGAAATGAGAACACAGTCGAACATATTAACAAAGCATAGGCTTCGAATTATCCAAATATTTTCTTCTTAAGTTAGAATTAAATGGGTTTTTTTTAACCATTGATTTAAATATACATTTAAGGTGCGGTCGAAGGGAGCGAAATTATTTTTACAATTTTTATAGAATATAAATTTTTTGGCCAAAATAAATAAAATATTTCTACAGTAGCAACATAGAGTTTAGTTTTCTGCACGTGCTAATATCAACGGATCTTGAACATACTTCAAGGGTGTCCTGGAAGTTTGTTAAAACCTTTTAAATAAAGAGAAAAAGTTTTGACAAAATTCCAGGACACCCTTGGCATGTACTAAACATCTGTTTATATTAGCATGTGCAGAAAACTAAACTCTATGTTGCTACTGGAGAAATATTTGATTTATTTTGCCCAGAAAAATGTAATGCTATAAAAACTGTAAAATTACTCGCGCTCCCTTCTGCCGCACCTTAATGGGGAATCAAGGTGGGTTCAAACTATCAAATTTTTCGAACTAATTCATGTTGAATGAACCAAATCCTACAGTGTTATAATTCAGAAATATGGCAAGTTACAGATGCGACAAAGCCACGTATCAATGCTCCAAAATGTTTCGCGATACTATAAGGAGTCGGGCTCCGCAAATGAAACTGGATCCAATGCTCCGGGAAAAAATTTCTTAGCAACAAATATTACCGCAGTGATTGTTCATTTTTAAAGATTGAACATATATGAAGACAAACATATTGCCCACATGAACAAACAAAAGGTGTCCAACGGAATAAATGTGCCTCAATAAAGTTATTGGGAAGTCTGGGTTCAAATCCTTGCCGAGTGCACTGAGTTTATTTTCAATCCTATATGACTGCTCACTCTTCCTCCATGGAAATGTTTGTATGTCTCCTATAGATTCAAATAGCCTAAACGGATAATGAAACGTTATTCGCTAAAAACTTCAAGGGTGTCCTGGAAGTTTGTTAAAACCTTTTAAATAAAGAGAAAAAGTTTTGACAAAATTCCAGGACACCCTTGGCATGTACTAAACATCTGTTTATATTAGCATGTGCAGAAAACTAAACTCTATGTTGCTACTGGAGAAATATTTGATTTATTTTGCCCAGAAAAATGTAATGCTATAAAAACTGTAAAATTACTCGCGCTCCCTTCTGCCGCACCTTAATGGGGAATCAAGGTGGGTTCAAACTATCAAATTTTTCGAACTAATTCATGTTGAATGAACCAAATCCTACAGTGTTATAATTCAGAAATATGGCAAGTTACAGATGCGACAAAGCCACGTATCAATGCTCCAAAATGTTTCGCGATACTATAAGGAGTCGGGCTCCGCAAATGAAACTGGATCCAATGCTCCGGGAAAAAATTTCTTAGCAACAAATATTACCGCAGTGATTGTTCATTTTTAAAGATTGAACATATATGAAGACAAACATATTGCCCACATGAACAAACAAAAGGTGTCCAACGGAATAAATGTGCCTCAATAAAGTTATTGGGAAGTCTGGGTTCAAATCCTTGCCGAGTGCACTGAGTTTATTTTCAATCCTATATGACTGCTCACTCTTCCTCCATGGAAATGTTTGTATGTCTCCTATAGATTCAAATAGCCTAAACGGATAATGAAACGTTATTCGCTAAAACAATCCTTAACTCACATAGTAAAACATTAACTCAAATTATCTGCAACCATCACGTTTGACATTTAATATTATGTCAATGAAATAATACAAATAATATATTTGTAGATTGTTAGTACTGGAAGATATCAAAAGTATTTTTTTATATTTATCGATGTGGTGACTCTGCTATAGTTGTGCTAAAGGCTGTAAGAAGCCGAGTATATGTGTATATAGAGTGTTTGGAAAATCAAGGCCCAAACTGTACATATAGCTTGTTTGAACCAAAATTAATACAAAATACCTTTTACACTTACATCCGGAAAACTATGATAATACCATTAAATTGTGCGTGGTGACCTGGCGGTCTAGGGGTAAGGTGTCGGACTTCTGTGCTAGGGTTCCGGGGTTCAATCCTCGGTCTAGGCACAAATGTATCTGATTGACGAACCCCTCCTTCACCTCTGACAAGACGTGTATTAATCACAACCTGTGAATGTGTGGAATGCCAGATCTCCACCGTGGTTCGGATCCCTCGTTAAACTGTAGGTCCTCCATTTCATCTCTCAATCTCTCTACCATTTCACAGTATCATAAGGGCGTATAACCCTAATGGGTAGTAAGACGCGGTGCTAATAATAATTATAATATTAAAGTGGGTTCCAAAGTTTCGGCGTACAGCGCCGGGATAGCAAAGCTGTTCAAACATGCATGTACAACAGGATGCATAGGAGCTAGGCGCGTGACACTACACACCTCGATATCATGGAGTACGCCAGCAGAATATACCACAACCTTAGTAGTAAACAATTGCGTATAACCCGAACGGGTAGTAAGACGTGGTGCTAATAATAATAATAATAATAGTAAACAACACACCAGTCCATCTATAAATGTGAATAGTTTCTGAGTGTCATCATTAACGGTCTTACATCACAGAAAGTGTTTGTCATTATTACATGTGCAGTGCCGCGCGCCTAACTCCTATGCAACTTGTTGTACATGCAAGCTTGAGAGCTTTGCTATCTCGGCGCTATACGCCGAAACTTTGAACACAATTTAATGGTATTAGCATAGTTTTCCGGATGTAGGTGTATAGGTATTTTGTATTTACTTTTGGTTCTAAAAACCATATGTGCAGTTTGAGCCTTATTTTCCAAACACCCTGTATATGACACAATTTATTGTACAAAATGTTGTCGCCACAAGGTGGTGTCGTGTAAGTCCCCAGGATCGTACTGTATATGATTTGCTTTGCACAACTTATTGTGTGTAATATCATGTGCTTTTCCAGGAAATATAACGTGTCTTATGTTGACCATGTTTATTGGCAAACTTTTGAATTGTAAACATATAGTTGGTTTCTGGTAGAAAAACATTTTTTAAAATACAAACATATATTTTCCCTGTTAGCGTTGATTATATTTTACTGTATAATTAGTGTTATTATATAGGTATTGAAACTATCTCTGAAACATGAAAGTTGAGTATCACATGAATGCATGAGAATTGTTTAGTAACTTTTGTAACTGTCTTTCTACCAGAATCAGACTTTAAACTACCCCGTAGGCTAGCATCTCTTTTTTTTAAAGTGAATGTTCGTTTATTTATTGAAAACCAAATACACGATGAAAACAAATTAGGACTAGAATAAATTGAACCTCCGAAATAAGATTCTTTAAAATGATAAAACATACAATTTGAAAATAATAATTTACTAATATTCGTAGTTTTAGGGATGACTATGTAAATATTCGTATTAAATACTATGATCTAAATGTCAATCTCGTTTAGTCTGATTTTCCAGGGACTGAGAGGTAAATGTTCGAGTTCCGGTCGGCTATACTGAGGTGGATTTCTATCGAATAGTTTCCCATTCTTCCCCCAAGAAAATGCAAGTATATTTCTTATAAATTATGCTTTCACCATCCCTACCCCATTAGCATAATTTATTAGTATAATATGTGTGAAACCAAGACGAGTACTAAAAGAAAACTCCATTTTGTAAGCCCGCAAACGAGCAATACCGACCGAGCGGCCGCCCCCGTTAGCGATAATAGTGCTAACATTTGCGGATATAGGGTGTCATGTGGTCAGCAAAACGAGCCCTCCAGTCATTAATCTCAGTTGTTTTTTAAACCGGAGCTACTAATTATTTATTAACTATTTATTTCCTAACTACAGTACTTTCGCTATATGAGAAACGAATAAGACGACGCAGCCATTGTATTGTGTAAATATGCTATATTGTCACCAAGTCTTATTACCCTTTCGGGCTGTGTTTACAGGTAAACTAATAACGCTAATGTTAGGGTTAAGGAGGTTGAATTTAGAGGAAGTGTACCCGAATTTTCGTGGAGGAATATTGGAAAACCATTTAAGAAACACCACCGCCAAGTATTGTACACTCAACCGAGATCTGAACACCTATGTTCCCGTCATCTTCAGTACAGTCTATTGAGAGAGTGACACCTTATACAATTTGACCACTGAAGCTGGTGTGTTGAGCTGGTATCCAAACAATGTGACCAAGTTCTTGTACAAGAAATCATGTCGTGTGTGCTGGGATTTAGAGACCGTCTTTTTGCTACTTTAGTTTTGACACGAGAAAACATGTCTACAGTTACAAGGTATTTTTACCTCCCCAGATTTTTTTGAAAAATCCGTGAAAGGAAGAAAAAGGTATATTGAATAACGAGACATATTTAGACTATGCCAAGTCTTCTACTGAGATATGATCACTTGTCAATTTTATTTCTCGCGCACGACAAACCGCTTTATCCTTTTCCGAGAAGAACTTTCAAATCCAAAACTGTTATAATATTCGGAAGTGGATCATGTTGATTCAACTTACCCCTAGTCCAACATGTTGGCTCAGTTGGTAGCTCATCTGTTATCTGAACTAATGGCCCCAGGTTCGATTCACAGAAACGGGTGAAATATTTTCATGGTTAAAACTAAACCGTGCTTTACAAAGTAACAAAATAACGGCTGGGGTGTGGGTGTTGTGTTGTGAATAAACGTGTGTTTGACAGTACTCTAATAAAAACAAAGATGCGTGAGTGAAACAAAGAAACTATTACAGTCCCCTCTCCTAAGTATTATTAAAGGTTGTGTGGCGTATCGTCCTGCCGGGCTGTAAGGTACACTTACTGAACTACTCAGGTTGAACTTTAGTCCACTATGCTCTATTGAAAAAGAGAAAGATATGTGTACATCCATATTCCAATGTCAACCAATGGACAACCACACACGATTGTATACGTTCACTATCATTAATGGAACATGCAATCGTGTGCACACATGATCAGATTTGAATTATGGTTCGTACTTTAGTCTCAGGTCCGTGCTGTACATTCTTCACTAACGCCGTGAGATAAAAGAAGCTGGAAATTTGTTTTGCAGTAGTGTGTAGTGTGAATAACACTGTGAGATGATAGAAACGTATAGTTTGTATTACGATAGTGTGTAACGTGGATAGCACAGTGAGATGATATAGGTACACAATTTGTCTTACACGTATGTGTGACGGGCTGCATGCACTAACCTAACAGGTAATTTTCTTTAGCTTGACTTGGTTGTAAATATTATGTTACTTTTACCATGTTTATTTGGGGACTGTATAGTAGTCATTAACTACCCTCATCCCTAGAGCCTTACCGGCAAGCCATGGCTATAATCATACGTGATATAAAATGTCAAGAATCTGTTTATTTAATTAATAGAATGTTACATCACATTAATATTAATTTCCACTATTTTTTAGATTTTAGGCTAAGCAGTAAAGAACATGTTTAGGTTATTTCACTAAACTTTCCAGAATTATTCAGAAAACGAATGAAACTGTACTGTATGTGTAATACAGAGTGTCCCATAGCATTGTAGGAATATTATTTAAATAAAGCTAAAACAAAAGATCTAATTCACATAAATTGTAAAATATTTGCCCCATTATTCTACAATACACAAATTCCGTATGACATCCAGTCTGAAAACACGTGGAGAATGATGTAAGGAATAGTGATGTTACAACCCTCAGTAATACGTAAACGTAAACTTCAAAACACCTAATTTTGGTATGTTAGTAACAGTGCTTTCAGGTACCCCTAGAGATTAAAAAATCTAGTGGAATGATTTTTGGGCTTCCCGTTGCCCATGCCAGTCACCCCCGACGTCCTCTCGTATTACCAGCGTACAGGAATTCCCTTACTTTGATGATGTAATGAGCGCCGATTTGTTATAACCAAGTCTGTAAATCTACAGCTTCGGTCAAGATAATAGAGAATGCTTTTTCCTCTAGGATAGGAAAGTAGGTGCCTCCATTGACATGCTCCTTAAAAAAGACTATTATGCGATTCTTCCAAATGTCACACCGTATGATCAGCCAAGTTATACCTGTTTTTTTGAAAGTATACACTCGGTAGGAGGCTGCTCTGTTGATTTACATACTCCCTTCAATTAAATAAAGCAGCCTCGTCACTAAACATAGTGGTCGACGGGAAATTCATACTCCTGCATTTTATAATATAACCAATTTATAACATTATCTTCGTCACGTTAGTCGGGATTATCTTCGCTTGGCTTTTGTAGGATCTGAAATTATATGGATGTCATTTGTGAGACTGAATAATACGATGGATGCAACTTTACGACAAGTTTGTCTCAGTCAGCAGCTACCCAAGAAAATTTTGGAAACTTCTGTTAGAACGAGCTAGGATCACAGTAGCTGAAAGTCCACTGCTTGGTTTATCTTCTTTGATCCTGTTTTCTTAAACTTTGTAACAATTCTGTTAACACGACTCTGTGTTATTAGCTCACAGTCTGGAAGCAGTCTGCTAAATTTGACAACTATGAAGTGAGTGTGGACCAAACCTCTTCTGCAAGGTCTAGTTGGCTTATTAGGTCCTCCAAGGTGTCGACAGGGGGCACCTATCAAAGAACCCAGCTCAGACACAAGGCAGACAATGCTGTTGAGCTCTTCGATGGTGGGCCAAGGAATGTCCTTATTAACTCCGATCTACTGTGTGTGGAATTTTTTGTGTTCATTCTTCCTTGCCCAGAGACACTTTGACCACTAGGATTTTTAAAAAAAACGGGAATTATGGTGTGTTGAAATAGACATCATATATTAAAGATACTGGACTAATTGGAAACTTGATCTAAGAGTAAATAATTAATGCTGTGGTTTCCAGCCTGGGAGGCACGACCCCATTTGGGTTGATGGCGTGTTTTGGAAGAGCTAGTAATGCTTTTTGAGGTTTTATCTTTATATTTACTTTTTCAAGTGATTTTAATGATTACAGGAAGATGTAAAATTCAAATTAAAATGTAAGGGGATAAAACTATTTTTTTAAACTGTCAAGTTGCTGTTTAGCTTCCTTTTGGTTAATCCATGTTGGTAGTTTTATGTGACGCTGCTAGCATAGCATCCTAAACCTCCACCCCCTCTCTCGGGAGTGTTGATTCTATTTCAAAACATCTTAGTCTCGTTCATATATTCACTATGAAAGCCTTTTATAATAATTAACACAAGCATTGGTGAGCACGCGGACTTAACATCACGCTCTTTCGGTTTGGTTCGTCGGTGATGGGGAAGTCAAGATGTGAATTCTCGCCAGGTATACTGAAGTTATTTTATATAATCAGCTTAATCCTCTTCCCTCATGCAAATAAGGTTAGGTTTACTCTCAATTCTACCCCACTTGTTGAACTAAATGTGGAAAGCCCGGGTGGGTAGTAATAATCTGTGGAGAAAATTATCAAGGGGTTGTGATGGTCTCGCAGAGAAAAATTGGGGTCAAATTCCTCACATTGCTGGAAACCACTGTATTAACTACTGCAGCGCTACCCATTACGAGATGCTAGGTTAACGTAGCAGAAATACAGATACATATTTAAAGATATATTGTTGTAAACAAGATACAACCGACGTTTAAATACAAGACAAGTATAGTTTAGTTGAATCCCAGGTAATATGTTTACTTACCAAGTCAAGTTTATGGAAATCCGTATCCCATCGTTTACTGTCTCTGGCTCGACATATTCAACAAGGACATTGCCTACCCGTGACGTAACGGCTGATCAAGATAGGATTTCTCCTGTTAATGAATTTACATTTCATTCAATAACTTTTGAAGATATAACGTTGAAATATAAACGATACATTCTTAAATAATTCTAGAAATAGTTCTACGGTGTCACAAAATTATTATTTTTATTTTGAAATAGTTTTTTGTAAATGTATTTTTTTAAATCACAATCTACAATCTAGGATATTTGGCTTTGTCACGATAATGGCCTGTAGGAATCTTACTGCCACGTGGTAGATTAAATAAAAGTTACGTAGCACCGCGCAGACTTTCTCCCTCTTTTATCTTAAATATACATTTACTAAAAACTCGTAAGATTGGTGAAACGAAATAATAGGGCTATACATTTTAGTGGAAAGACTACACCAAGGATCACAAATGAATGAGAATTAAATTCATTTATAAAATACCTGAATTAAAAATACATATTGTCTTATAGCTCAGAAATGATTAGTTTTATAAAAATATGTTTCAAATAAAAGATTTTATTTTTAATAGTAATACTACCTTACAATGATAAGTTATTTCGTATCTAAAATAGTTGTGGAGAAATGATGAAAAGTGGACATTTTCCCTAATTTAAAGTACCCTCAAATTCATTTTCATGAGAAAATGAGAGTTGCCATCTTGTTTATAATGATAAACAATATCTAGATATAAAATTTAATCAAAATCGTTAGAGCGAATTTTGATGAAATCTATTTTTATCTTTTAGAACTTCAATAAACTACCTTTAAATTTGGGGTTGGATACCTAATTCCAAAAACCTCTCTGGGGACCTTATGCTAGATACAAAGTTTTAGCCCGATCGGTAAAATACCACGCAAATGCCGTTAAGTGGTCGCCACATCATAATGGCCGCACCCTGTTTTTCAGACCAAAAAGTTGGTCTAAGTGGTTTCATCGCATAATGATGGAACCCTGTTTTTCATTCTTAGTTTATTACCCATAATGGGGCGGGGGGATGTTTCTCACGGTAATGTATCACAAGCAGACGTTCATTAGTTTAGCTCGCGCGGGTAGAGTTGAGTATTATCATGTGACTGATTTCGCCTCCTTGGCCACTCCCCTCTACAAGCCACACAGCTCAGCTAGTCACGTGAAAAAAATTACCAGTTGTTTTGATCTTTAGCTTATTATTAGACTCGCCACACTGTTCCAGCCAGAGCAGCTGCACTCAAGGAATGAAAAGGGTGTGGGGTAATTCCTCTCTTCGTTTTGACCTTGAGTTGACTAGACTTGTTTGCTAGTAGTAACTCCCTCTCTCTCTTTGTTTATTTATAGAGGAGCACACTGGACCGGCCTGTGCAGTCCCCGCGTACTACAAAATACACCTTGGAATCTGGCTTTTTTTATATGGAAAATGTTAGGCAGCGCATATAATACGAGAACAGCTTTTGAAAGGGTAACTTTAGGAGAAAAACATATCATTATATTCGGGCCAATAGAGTATTAAGTAATAAAAATAGTTTTTTAAAAGCTTCACATAATGGTCGCACCCTACTTTTTCTCCCAATAACTAAGCATCCAAAATGTGACGGTTTTGCGGTGAAAAACGGTAGTTTCCACTCCACCCCAAGGTACAGACAGACGGATGGAAAAACAGATTACATTGGGAAAACCACTTTTTTGGTTTCAGGGGTCATGAAACGACAGAATTAATCAAAATCTCAAGTTCAAATTTTTCTACGATCACAATACTTTCTCCCCGAGGTGTCGAAAGAAAGTAAAAAGTCCGTGGTAGATTATGTATATCTAAAATAGGAAACAAGTAAAAGGCAATTTTAGAATAAAGTCAATACTTTCAAGGCCCAAGTGAGTGTTTGAACTCGTCATAGGAAGAGGTGATTTGTTATCAGTAGATAAACAAGAAGTCTCGTAGGAGACACTGATATGTTTATATTTCGTACATTGATGTCAAAGTGTGATGGTGCTTAGACTGCTTAGATGCGTCAAGTTAAGATGCAGCACGCTTCACACTATAGCTTAGAAATCTCTAAGCACGCAACGTTGTTATAGTAGACTTCTCTCCTGCTTGCTTTTAATATGCATGAACCCCCACAACTTGCCGTGGTGCTAATAACAGTCAACTCAAAGCTGGTCGAATCCATATTCAAGTGAGCTTAAGGCGTCGACAAATAGAAAGTCCCACTTAAACACGGAATACTAATTTACGTTATTATAAGGTGCTACGAGAGATAGTCAGACGCAAAGGAGGGTGGGAGAATAAAAAGAAACTATTGTTACAAAAAGCAAGCCCCATTTGACTTCTGATTTTAAGACTAACTCAACATTTCCTTGGCTCATCATTCAAGGAGGTACAAGATATGGAGAGAACCCAAACAATTATTTTAATAGAACAGAGACTTTAAGCTTTTTGGAGCATCAACAATAGCTGTTATAAAAAACTATCAAATTTGTACTAGGATATGACCGTTCAGAATTTGACTGTGTCAAATAAACTTCATGCTAGAACTACTCTAGACCCATAAAGTGTACAGAACTGGTTTCAAGTGTGTTTTGAATTTAGTTAATATTCTATTATGTTGTTGTACTCTCTTCATCAACAAATGTTTGTTCTGAAATAAACATTGTTGATAAGATTCTTTAACATGTTCATTTTTAAATCTACTGATACTTTAATAATAAATTATTAAAAGGTAAATAAATATGATACAATATTTACTTTCTAATATAGTAGATAATGGAAATTTCTGAACTCTAAATTATGGTTAATGTCTGCGCTTAGTTGTCCCCAAATTCAAATAAATGGTACGTAACTCCGTACGGACTTTCTCGCGCTATTGTTTAAAAATGGAGATATTAACTCAAAACTAGTAATGTATGTGAAACGAAATAATATACACTAGCGATCCCAAGCATAAATTGCACTATATTTATACAAAACATTTTTAAGTCTTAGTTTTAAATTCTATAATTTTATTTTTAAAGAATTAATGTCATTATTTGTATGTTTGAACCGATAAAAAAGATCAATATAGGTTACACAAGGGTCAACACTTCTTATTAAAGTTTCGACTTCCGGCTAAAATTCTCGACATTTTATTAGGTGTTGCTCATCTTCAAGTAATCGCATTGCTATTAAATTCCTTATTTATAATCATTTTGACCAATAAAAAATGTAAATATTGACTATTGAGTCTAAAATGCAGGAGATCACTGTTGTACAAACATTTCTCCTAAGAGGTTTAGGAAAAAATAACATAAACTTTTTGAGAAACTTACTTAGGCTATATTTAATTATTTTATGGCATTGAAGAATTATTGAGTTAAAACTTAAGTACTACCTCTTTACAACTAAAGATCACAAAATTGTATTAATATATTTATCAATATCTCAGAAACTGTTTGTTTTATAAAAATATATTTCATATAAAAGTTTTTTATTTTTAATAGTACTACAATTGTGCAATGATAAGTTATTTAGTATCTCAAATATATGTGGAGCTACGGAAATTGCCGCTTCTCTAAAGTACCCTAAATTCATTTTCATGAGAAAATGAAAATAGCCAGTTTATTTATAATCTTAATCAATGCCTAGTTACGAATTTTAATCTAAATCGTTAGAGCCGATTTTGAGTAAATTGATTTTTCTCTTTTCGCCCTTTATTAAATTACTCTTAATCTGAAGTTTAAACAGACACACAGACAGACAGTATTGCAAAGACCACTTTTTAGGGTCCTGGGGGTCCATCAACATTTCAAATTGGATTTTAAGTTAAAAATATATATATTTGCGTATAGCTTGAAAGTTATTGGTTTTATAAAAATATGATTCGAATAAAATATTTGTATTATAAATAGATCTACATATTTGTAATGATAAGTAATTTCATATCTCAAAGAGTTTTGGAGATATGAGAAAACAAATGAGAATTTACTCCTCAGACCGGACCCCTTAAAGTCATTTTTCCGAAATATTGAAAGTAGCCATTTTGTTTAGAATATTCATAAATGTTTTGAAATGAAATTTAATCAAAATAGTTAAAGCCAATTTTGAAAAAATTCACTTTTTTTCTTTTTGCCCTTCAGTAAGCTACCCTTAATTTTAGGGTTAGATATCCAATTCCAAAAATCCCTCGGGGCAACCCTATGAAAACCCTAGATTCTAAGTTTTTGCCCGTTCGGTAAAATAGTCTAGGCTCTAGTTTGAGGTACAGACAGACAGACGGAAATTCAAAACCCAATTTTTCGGATTCGGGGGGTCATAAATCGTCAAGATTCATCAAAATCTCGAGTTCGATTTTTTTGACGATCACTATACTTTCTCTACCTGTAAGATAGCGAGAAATTAAAAAGTGGGTTTTACAATTATGCTGTGCCTCGGTCTATCTATCTGTATGTGCCCTCCGTCGAGATTGTATGGTAGCAACTTATTGACTCGCTCCCGCGTGGTATTCTATACCTCTACACATGACTGCAGAATAGTTTGCCTAGCTACGCCCAAGGCCGGATTTAAAGAAAGCCTTAAGTCTTTAAACTATTTCTT